>VSMD01133797.1:0-47248 GCA_008750895.1 Mirza zaza | reverse complement strand
ACAGACAGCACTGACTGTACTACACCAGCACTACTGACCAACGACACTAACTGTACTGACTACACCAACATTGCTAACTAACAAGGATGAAACAGTGTTGCTACAGTCAGACTATCAGTTCTCCAACATCTTCCTGACCAATAAGCACTGGTTATGGCTTTATTAACACCTATGCTCAGCCTAGGTCTTAGTAATTCTGTAACAATGGCTGATGTCAGAACATGGGAGGGGAGGGGGAGGAGGAGGGGTAGGGTAAGGGGGGAATAGAGCATGGGTGGGGGATTGGGGAAGGGAGGGGGAGGGGTGGGGAGGGAGAGGGGAAGGGAAGCACAAATAGGGGAGGCAAACACTTCATCTCCCAGCAGACAGAGAAGCTCTGGGACGCATAGGGGACTTGTATTTGATGTTTTACTGTAAAGCTGGGAGTAGGAGAGGGAAACAGAGACCCTGAAAATTCAGAAAGAGCAGAGGATGTGGCTCCCATGTTGTTACCTGTGCCAGAGAGAGTTACCTCAGGCTCAGCCATCCTGGCATGACGAAGTTGATTCTGTCTCAGAGCCAGACATGGCCATCAGAATGAAGTAGATTCAGAGGGTCCGTGGGTAAGGAGTACATCCATTCAAGGTGGGCCAGCCAGTTCTGGCACGCTAGTGCGATCTGCCATTTTAGGAAAAGGGCATTTGCTCTTTCAGTGCCATTCTGTTTCAGATGGGACACAGTCCTGTCGGAGCCCACTTCCTAGGGCATTTTAATTCCAGGGAGTCAGACGTGGCCTCAAGCCAGGGCTCAGTTCCCATAGGAAAGTGTGGTCTTGTCCTCTTCTTGCCTGGGACCTTTTACAGTAACTCTGGCTCTGGTGAAAACCCTTTCACAGTGGCTTCCACCATTTAAAAAGCTTTTTCTGCTTTCAGGGCTGCTGTAAATCCCACTCTGTTTCCTCTCACCTCTCCCCATTGCGGTTATCAAATATCTTGAAGGCCAGGATCAAAGTTCCCCTTGTGGAGACTGAGGCCCCTTCTCAAGTTTTGGAGTTTATGCCAAACAGTGGGGCTGACTGGGAGATGAAGTCCATTGCTAAGAGGCATTGTGCCTCCTTAGTGTCAGGATGTAGATTAAAGAGGAGAATGACTTCACACAGGAAAGGGGTGGCATTTCATCCTGACTTCATGCATGTGAGTATCAGATTTGCAATGCCTTCTGACCCTGCAGCCTCCCAGAAAGGGAGCTGGGGTGCAGGCAGGCAGGCAGTTCTAGAATGGCTGGTCAGGTGAGGGAAATGGAGACAGAGAGGAGGAGGAACAAGAGATCCAAAAGAGAAACATCGTGCAGACACTGAGGCAGTGAGAGAGATGTAAGGCTCAGAAGTGACATGAGGCAGGCAGAGTGAAGACCAGGAAGTCTAACAAGTTTAAAGAAAGTGTGAAAGTAGCAGATGTTAGACTCTTCACTGCCAGTGGTGATGGAATTTCAGGTAGCATCAACCAGAGATTCATTCTAGGACCAAATTTCCTGGTCCTTTAATTTACTGGACATTTGGGATGGGTGTGGATGAGTCCCAAAGTTCTAAAGGAATGTTGCTATGATGGACATTTTTAGGGATGATCACATGTTACCAGAAATCTCAGAGGGCAACTCCAACTCAGTTGACCGTTGAAGGTCTGGTCAGACATCTGGCATCCCCGAAAACCTGAAGTTAGACTAGAATCTAGGGATGTAGGCCAAAGAATGGGCATCCCAAACTGTGACTCAGATTGTGACCTTGAAGTCTTCTCCATGGCCAAGCGTCCCTGGATCTACATGAAGACTGATGGGGGCAGTGCCTCCCCTGTAATTAGTGGTTAGGTAGCATTCTCATGCAGCCCTCCTGAGTGGTAGACCCAGGTGCCAGGATTTTTTCTGGACTAAGGAAGCCAAACCCAACTGACAAGCTACCACTCTCCATCTTGAGCCTAATACCTTTCCCAGAGTTTCCAGAGACTCAGTGAATCACCGTATTCCCAAACACTTTGAGGGCACTCAGAGGGATGTCCTAGGAATTGCAGAGGAGGGAGCAGTATCAAGACTGAAGCAGCTCTTCTTGTATGAAAGAGAAATAAAGACCTTCCCAGACAAGCAAAGACTGAGGGAATTCATGAAGTGAAGACCTGCCCTCCAGGAAGTATTCAGAACAGCATTATACGTGGATCAGCACAATAAACACTCACCAGTGTAAAATTGTCCAAAAGGTGAAAAGTCAAAGACCAGGTAGCTCAAGGGAGAATACAAATTTAAAAAGTTCAACTCAACAGGATGAACAGAAATCTGCCACACTTATCAATTCCTTCAATAAATGTCAATAGCTTGAAGTGCCCACTAAAGAGACATAGGCCAGCCGAATGGATAAATATACACAAGCCAAGTATCTACTGTCTTCAGGAATCACATCTAACACACAAGGATGCATTCAGACTTGAGGTAAATGGATGGAAACAAATATTCCATGTAAATAGAAGCCAAGAAAAAGGGGCTTAGCAGTTCTGATTTCAGATATCTTAGTCTTCAACAAAAATAATGAAAGACAAAGATGGTCACTATGTAACGGTGAAGGGTACAATTCAACAAGAAGACATAATAATTCTAAATATTTATACACCTAAGTCAATTGCACCCAAATTCATAAACCATATCCTACTTGATCTAAGCAAAATGATAAACAGCAGCAGTATAATAGTCTGGTACTTCACCACACCTCTGACAGAACAGGACAGATCCTCCAAAAAGAAAATAAACAAGCAGTGGAGTTAAACAGAACCCTAGAACAAATGGTCCTGACAGTTACAGAACATTCTACCCAACAACCAGTGAATATACATTTTTCTCATCAGCTCATGGGACATTCTCTAAAATTGACCATATCCTAGGCCACAAAGCATGTCTCAACAAATTTTAAAAAGTAGATTTATACCATGCATCTTCTCAGACCACAGCAGAATAAATTTAGAAATCAACTCCAACATGTACTGTCATCTCTCCACAAAGTCAAGAAAACTAAACAACCTTCTGAAAAAATTCTTCAGTTGAGGAAATTAGGATGGAAATCAAAGGACTCTTTCAACTAAATGATAAAGAAGACACAAGTGATCAGAGTCTGTGGGACATAGCTAAAGCAGTCCTGAGAGGAAAATTTATATCCATAAATCCCTACATGGAAAACGCAGGAAGATCACAAAGCAACAGTGTACTGAATCATCTTAAAGAACTGGAAAATGATGAGCAAAGCAACCCCAAACGCAGCAGAAAAAAAGAAATAACAAAGGTCAGAGCAGAGCTAAATGAGATTGATGACAAAAAAACTGGAAGATTAATGAAACAAAAGTTGGTTCTTTGAAAACATAAACAAAATTGGTACGCCTCTCACTAGTCCAAAGAAAGGACTCTAGTAAGCTCAATCAGAAATGAAATTATAACTGATGCCACAGAAATACAAAAAATCATGTATGAATACTATAAAAACCTCTATGCACATAAACTTGAAAATGTGGAGGAAATGGACAAACTCTTAGAAACACACAGCCTCCCTAGGTCATTCAAGAAGAAATAAAATTCCTGAACAGACAAACATCAACTACTGAAATGGAAGCAGCAATAATAAACCTTCCGAAAAAGAAAATTCCCAGACCAGATGGTTTCACACCTGAATTGTACCACACCTACAGAGAAGAACTGGTGCCTATCCTACAGAAATTTTTCCACAACATCAATAAGGAAGCAATGCTCCTCAACATGTTTTCTGAAGCCAACATCACCCTGATACCAAAGCCAGGAAAGGACTTAGAAAAGGAGAAAACTACGGTCAATATCCTTTATGAATATAGATGCAAAAATTCACAATAAACTCCTAGAAAATCAAATTCACCTCATTACAAAAAAAAAAAAAAAATCCATCACAAGCAAGTGGGCTTCATCCCACAGATGCAAGCATGGTTTAACATACAAATGTTAAACCTACAAATCTACAATGTAAGGTCACCATATAAATAGAAGTAAAACCAAAGACCATGTGATCCTCTCAATAGATACAGAGAATGCATTCAACAAAATTCAGCACCCTTTTTTGATGAGATCGCTTAACAAAATAGGCACAGACAGAACCTACCTAAAAATGATAAAGGCCATATATGACTAACCCACAGCCCAAAAATCATGCTGAGTGGGGAAAAATTGAAAGCATTCCCGCTTAGAACTAGAACCAGACAAAGTTGGCATCTGTCACCACTTCACTTCAACATAGTGCTGGAAGTCCTAGCCAGAGCAATCAGCCAAGAGAAGAAAATCAAGGGCATCCAAATGGGGGCAGGAGAGGTCCAACTATCACTCTTTGCTGACCATATGACCTTATATCTAGAAAACCCCAAAGATTCTACCATGAGACTACTGGAACTGATAAATAAAATCAGCAAAGTCTCAGGTTCAAAATCAATGTACAGGAACCAGTAGCATTCCTATACACCAACAGCAGTCAAATTGAGGACCAAATAAAAGACTCAATGCCCTTCACAACATCAACAAAGAAAATAAAATGCCTAGGAATATATTTAACAAGATAAAAGTCCTCTACAGGGAGAAATATGAAACCTGAGAAAGGAAACAGCAGAGTATGTGAACAGATTGAAAAACATACCATGCTCACGGGTCACTAGAATCTACATTGTTAACATGTCTATACTACCCAAAGTGATCTAGAGATTCAATGCAATCCCTATTAAAATACCAACATCATTTTTTGCAGATCTAGAAAAAATAACTCTGCTGTATATGGAACCAGAGAAGACCCCAGATAGCAAAAGCAATCTTAAGGAAAAAGAACAAATTGGGAAGCATCAATTTACCAGACTTCAAGCTATACTAGATGGCTATAGTAACTAAAACAGCATTTAACTGGCACAAGAACAGAGGCATAGACCAATGGAACAGAAGTGAGAACCAAGATATTAAACCATCATCATATAGCCATCTAGTCTTTGACAAAGCAGACAAAAACATACAGTATGGAAAAGAACCCTTGTTCAATAAATGGTGCTAAGAAAATTGGATATTCATATGTAGAAGATGGAAAGAGGATCCGCACCTCTCACAAAAATCAACTCACAGTAGACAACAGATTTACACCTAAGACATGAAACTATAAGAATTCCAGAATAAAATGTTGGAAAAACTCTTATAGACGTTGGCCTAGGTAAAGAATTCATGAAGAAGAACCCAAAGGCAATCACAGCGACAACAAAAATAAATAGGCCCCGATCTAATTAAAAAGCTTCTGCACAGCCAGGGAAACTGTCACGAGGGCAAACTGACAATATCCACAATGAGACAAAATATTTCCATGCCACACAGGTGGTAAAGGGCTGATAACTGGAATCCATATAGAACTCAGGAAAACCAGCAAAAAAAAAAAAAAAAAAGCAACCCCTTTAATAAATGGGGAAAGGATATGAACAGAAACTTTTCAAAAGAAGACAGACTAATGGTCAAAAACATATGAAATAAGGCTCAACATCTCTAATCATCAGGAAATGCAAATCGAAACCACAGTGAGATATCAATTGACTCCAGTGAGAATGGATTTTATCAAAAAGTTCCAAAACAATAAATGTTGGCATGGATACAGAAAGATAGGAATGCTTATACACTGCTGCTCGTGGGACTACAAACTAGTACAGCCTCTGTGGAAAGTAACAGATACCTCAAAGAGCTCAAAGTAGTTCCACAGTAATCGCACTATTGGGCATCTACCCAACAGAAAAAAGGACCTTTTATAAAAAAGACATCTGCAGTTGAATGTTTAGAGCAGCACAATTCACAATTGAAAAGATGTGGAAACAACCCAAGTGCCCATCAGTACATGAACAGATTAATAAAATGTGGTATATGTATACCATGGAGTTCTACTTAGCCAGAAAAAACAATGGTGATGTAGCACCTCTTGTATTATCCTGGATGGAGCTGAAGCCCATTCTACAAAGTGAACTATCACAAGAATGGAAAAATAAGTATCACATATACTCACCATCAAATTGGCATTAACTGATCAACACTTTTGTACACATATGCTAGTAACATTCATCGAGTGTTGGGCAGGTGGGAGGGTGGAGGAGGAATGAGTATATTCAGAACTAATGGCTGCGATGGGCATCATCTCTGGGATAGACATGCTTGAACTCTGACTCGGGCAGAGCAAGGGCAATATATGTAACCTAAACATTGGTACCCCCATAATATGCTGAAATTCAAAAAACAAAAACAAAAAAATATACAGGACATAAGTAAATGGGTTGAAATATTCAAAGTTGTGGAAGAAAAAAAAGAAACCCTGCAACCCAATATCCACCAAATTGTGCTTCAAAAATGTCGGAGAAATTAAGACATTGCCAGATAACCAAAAGCTGAGTACCACAGTCTTACCTGCAATGGAGTCCTTCCACTTCAAATGAAACGATACTAGACAGGAACTTAAAGCGTTAGGAAGAAACAAAGACCTCTGGCAAAGGCAAATACACAGACGGTTATAAAAGCTAGTACTGTTTTTCTTTTGTACATAATTTAATAGGCTAATGCATCAAAAAAGCCTATGATTAGTTGATGTTCATGCACACCCAATGCAGACACACATAATGTTGTGACGCCAACAACTGAAATAGCAATTAGGCAAGAGAAAGAAATAAAACACACTCGAATTTAAAAGGAAGATGTAAAGTTACCAGTTTGCCGACGACATGATCCCATATGTACAAAACACTTAAGATTCCACAAAAGAACTCTAAGAACTAAAGGAAATTTAGCAAAGTATCAGGTATGTGGAACCTCGGAGGACCCCAAATAAACAAAACAATCTTGAAATGGAACAAATTTGGAGGTCTTTACACTTTGTGTTTTCAAAACTCTACAAGCTCCAGTAGTCCAAACAGGGTAGCCCTGGCACGGACACACTTACAGAGCAATGGAGTAGAACACTGAGCCCAGAAATAGCCATCATGGATGGCTAAATGCTTTCTGACAAGGGTGCCAGTACTGTCCAGTGAGGACAGGACAGTCTCTTCAGTAAATGGTGCTGGGACAACTGAACATAGACTTGCAAGAGAATGAAGTTGGACGCTGACATAACACCATACACAAAAATTAACTCACAATGAATTGAAGATCTAAATGTTAAGGACTAAAACTATAAAACTCCTAGAAGAAAACATAGGAGGAAAGCTTCAGACAGTGATTTTGGCATTGATTTTTTGGATATATCCCCAAAGGCACAGGCTACAAATTAAAAGTAGGTGAACTCGACTACATCAAAATCTACAAGTCCTGTTTATGAAAGGACATGACAGAGCCAAAGGCAACCTTTAGAATGAAAGAAAACACCTTCAAATCATACATCCAATTGGGGGTCACATCCAGAATATGTAGACATGTCGATAACAATAAAACACATACCCCAATAAACAATGGGCTAAGGACTTGCATATTTCTGCAAAGGTGACATGCAAATGGCCACATGCTCATGAAAGATGCTCAGCATCACTAGTCATCAAAGTAACACAAACCATAATGGAAACTGCTTTGCACTCCTTAGGATGCTACTATCCAAACAACAATAGATATCAGTGTCCATGGCCGGGTGAGGTGGCTCATACCTGTATTCCTAGCACTCTGGGAAGCCAAGGCTGGAGCATCTCTAGAGGTGAGGAGTTGGAGACCAGCCTGAGCAAGAACAAAACCCTGTCTCTACTGAAAAATAGGAAAAAAAATTATCCAGGCAATTAAAAATGGAAACAAACAAATAAAATTAGCCAAGCACATGTAGTCCTAGCTTTCTGGGAGGCTCAGGCAGGAAGATCGCTTGAGCTCATGAGTTTGAGGTTGCAGTGAGCTAGCCTAATGCCAGAGCACTCTAGCCCTGGCAACAGAGTGGGACTCTGTATCAAAAACACAAAACAAAACAAAAACCAATAAGTGTCAGATGTGGAGAAATTGGAACTCTTGTGCACTGGTGTATGGAACGTACAATGGTGACACTGCTATTGATGATAGTATAGTCATTCCTAAGAAAATTAAACAGAATTATTCTGTGATCCGGCAATCCCACCTCTGGGCATATACCCAAACTTATAGAAAACACAGTCTCAAAGACATATTTGTACACCCACGTTCCTAGCCGTGTTCTTCACAATAGCTGAAAGGTGGAAAAACCTAGGTGTTCACCAGTGATAAACGGATGAACGAAATATGGTCGATACATACAGTGGACTGTTATCCAGCCTTACAAAGAAGAGATTCTGATGCATGCTACATGGATGAACCTGGGATTATTATGCTGAGTGAATATACTAGACGCAAAAGGTAAATACTGTCTAATTCCACCTATATGAGGTACCCAGAGTAGTCAAATTCATGGAGACGGGAAGTAGAATGGTGGTTGCTGCAGACATGGAAATTAGGGAGTTATTCCTAATTCCATGGAAATTAGGGAGTTGCTTCTTGGGTACAGAGTTGCAGGTTATGAGATGAGTTGTGTGGATGCACGCTGGTGATGCTCGAACAGCGATGTGCGTGTGTTTTACGCCACTGAACCCTACATTTAAAAGTGCAAAGGTAGGAGGTTTTTTTGCTATGTGTATTTTATGAGGATCAAAATGAATAAGGTTTGTAAAATTTAATTAAAACATTGATAGAAAATAAAAGCAGGAATGTAGAGCAGCTGTTAGTAGCAGTTTCAATTGATGGAACCAGTTTGAGAAAGATATTTGGCAGTAACGATGCGCGCCCCATGGCCTAGGAGTCTCACTGTTGGGGATACACCAAAAAGAAATTCCTAAATGGGTCCCCAAAAAGGGAGGTTTGCAAATGTTCTTAGGATCCCTGTGGATCAGAGCCCCAAACTGGAAGGAGCCGAAGTCTGCACAGTAGCATCGGTAAATCTATTGCTCTGTATTCACACAACGGCATAATGTATAGAAATGTGGGTAAAGGATGTACAACGTGCAACAAATGGGGATCTCATGAACGATATTGAGCTGAGGAAGCCAGATCCAGAAAAGTTTATGCTCAGTGATTGTCTTTATATAAACTATAGCATGAAGCAAAATCGAGCAGTGGGGGTAGAAGTCAGGGTAGTAGTTTCCCTGGGGTAGAGGCCAGACGTTAGATTGGGGCCCCAGGAGATTTTATGGTGCGGAAGATCTGTTTCTTGATCTGGGTGCAGGACGTAGGGTATGTTCAATATGTGGGAAAAAATTCTTGTCAATTTTATATCTGTGGGAATTATACTGAATTTAAAAATCTTTAATTTACAAACATCAGATTGCATATCAGGTCCAGGATGAAAGAGGGACACTCAGCCTGTCACGCCTTCCATCCCCAGCAAAGGCAAGTTCACGATGACCATGTGGCCCTCTTTGTGTGGAGAGGCTCCCACCGGGGTCTGAGCAGTGCAGCGTCCTCAGGGTGACAGCCAAGGCCCAGGGCTCCACCATGCTCCTGGTGAGCTACAAACAGGGCCACTTCCACCTGTGTGCCAGCATCACCATCACTGCCTACCTGCCCCTCAAGGTGAGCCAGGAGTCCTGCCCTCCACCACCCACCCTGCCCAGTCCTTCCCTGATGGGATTACTCACTTGCTCTGTGTGAAATCTGTGACAAATCTATGCAAAAACCCAATTGTTCACAATAGCTTTTGGCATAGCTCTGTGTCCCTGTGATTTTATGGCTGAAAGTAAGAATTGATGTACAAGGAGCAGAGCCTCCCCGATGGGGGAGGGTGGTTGCTGACATCCATGTGATCATGCAAGACAGAGCTTGGCAGGCTTGGCAAGGTGCTGACCTGCCAGGCTCTCCTGACGAAGGCAGGGCTGTGGGCTCCAAAGGCTTTGCAGTGTTTCGAACAGGGGTCAGAACACAGGGGTGCTTCTGGTCCACTCCAGAGTTGCCCTTCAGGGTCCCTACAGATCCCTAGCATTGGGACAGTGGCCTTTGGTGTCTAAGATTCCGGGGCCTCCTGGGACCTGGGTCCAGGATGGATTCTGCCACTTGCCTGATGTCTGTAAATCCCTCTTCCCACCTGAGGAGGAAGGGAGGCAGTCGTGGCGTGCGCATGCGGAGCACACAGCCTCAGCCTCCACACTGGCCTCCCCAGGCTGAGTCCAGCTCTGACGCGCAGCAGCTCTGTACTCTGCTCATTAATTTCTCTGGCCTTACGTTCCTGCCTGTGAAATAGGGCTAGACAACACCTACCCCATAGGGCGGTGCTGAGGATGAGCTGAGCTAATAAATGGAATGGGCTAAGAATGCAGCCTGGGAGGGAATGAACGCTCAGCAAGGCAGGTAAAACGTGAATAAAAACCACTGGGCCTTTCTCCGAGGGTGGTTGGGAAGGCTCCACACAGGAGCTGCTGCACAGTGGCCTGGTGAATGCACTTGTTATTGTGTTTCAACCCACCTCATCCACAAGAGGCCCAAAGAGCATTAGCTGATGGGGAGTCCCTGCTCCTGGAGGAACCCCCAACCTCCCAGCCTGGGCCAGGCAGCCCTTTCATTTCCCTGCCACCCAGGGTCAACCTGGCAGACAGTGCTGGTCCCCGTGGTGTGTAATATTTTTTGTCCCTCTCTCCCATAAGAAGCACACTCAGTGACCTTAGGATCTTCCATCTCTGCCCCTCTAGCCCTGGGCATAGTGCCTGATGCAGAGGAGACTCCAACCCAGCATGGTTTTATTTAGAATGAATGAGGGAATGTGTCCAGGGTCACCCAGCCAGGGCTCAAACCAAGGCCTCCTGATCTCCAGAGCACACACAGCAACTGTTGCAGGTGTCTGCCCTGTCCCTCCTGCTCCATGCGTCCAGTCATCCGGCGCCTATCTATGAACACCTTCCTGCCCGTGCCTGCTCTAGGCTTGAGATGCAGCAGAGCAGAAAACACACATTAACTTTTGTCCCCATGACCTGACATTCAAGCAGAGAGATAGAGAGAGGAGGACAGAGAAAGAGAGAAAGGGTCCATAAACTAACTACAGAAGTAATGCATTTTGGCTCTGCTGGCCATAGAGAAAGTAAAGCATGAAGGGGTAATGGGGAAGTCAGTTTAAAATGAGTAGGTAAGGCCGGGCGCGGTGGCTCATGCCAGTAATCCTAGCACTCTGGGAGGCCGAGGCGGGCAGATTGCTCAAGGTCAGGAGTCAAAACCAGCCTGAGCAAGAGTGAGACCCCGTCTCTACTATAAATAGAAAGAAATTAATTGGCCAACTAGTATACATAGAAAAAATTAGCCGGGCATGGTGGCGCATGTAGTCCCAGCTACTCGGGAGGCTGAGGCAGGAGGATCGCTTGAGCCCAGGAGTTTGAGGTTGCTGTGAGCTAGGCTGACGCCAAGGCACTCGCTCTAGCCTGGGCAACAAAGCGAGACTCTGTCTCAAAAAAAATAAAAAAATAAAATGAGGGGGTCAAATCCCATCCCTGAGCAGAGTGCTGGAACAGGTGTGAGTGTTCTGAGAGCAGAGTGAAGGTGACAGAAATCCCCAAGAGGACAGCAGGCATTCTCGGGGATGCCCTGCCACACCTTCCAAGAGAAGGAGCATTTTCTCAGGAGCCTGGGCTGGGAGGAGGTTCTTCAGGGCCCTCCCTGGCTGCTGAGCTGGAGAATCAGAGGCCAATGTTTGAGCTCACTGTCATGAGCCGGGATGTAAGTGTGAAGAAATAGTACATATGTCCCTTAGCAGGGTGGCTTCCTGATTGGACAAATGATAGAGAAAGATGAGTGTGGATCTCATATCTTTTAATTTTTATTCTGCATGGATAGCAGTTGAGATCAAGGTAATTGACAGGGAACAAACCCAAAATGACAGGAGTTTAACCAGTAGAGTAGTTTATCTGTCGCACATGAGATTTCATACAGGGGTAGTCTGGCTGGTCTATATTCATAAGGGATCCATGCTTCTGTCTTTCCACTTCATTTTATTATGTGGCTTGTGTCCTCTAGATTCCCCTCCCCCAACAGTCCGAAATAGTTGCTGCAGCTCCAGCCATCACATCTGCCTTCCACATAGCCTTAAGGGGAAAGTGCTCACCTGTAAGCTGACCTAATTTCCTTTGTTAGCCTTATCAGAAGTTTAGGAGAATAATTTCCACCTGCACGTTATTGATCAGAAGTTTGCGCATTAGCCATACTAGCTGCAAGAGAAACTGGGAAATATTTTCTCTGTGCAGTTTTCCACCCTATAAAAAACAGTGTTTCTTTGCCTAGGGAACAGGGGAGTGTGAGAACTTAGAGCCAGCTGAAAGTGATTGCTACAACGTGTATTTTCTAGTCCATGCGTCAGTTCCCTCTGCAGACAGTCATGGACATTGTTGGTGGCAGGCCCGGGCTGGGGAGACAGGATCTAGGGAGAAGTCCCACCCACTGACCTGGGAGGCTGCCAGCCTGTGGGGAAGGTAGGCTCTTGGACAGCTACGGTGAGCACAGTAGAGCTACTGAGTCCTGTGGGAACAGGTGGAGGCTGAGCAAAGTAGTAGCAGGAGAGCCGGGGGCAGGGCGCCTGGCTGGTGGGGCACTCGAGGCCCTGTGCTGTATCTGCCTCAGGGGAACAGCTGAGCCTGTGGAGGTTCGCTGGTCAGAGCCAGGAGGTTTTCAAGTAATGACGTACGGCCCAGGTGCTCTCCAGCAGCGGAGAGCGGCCGGTGCAGTCAGGGCAGCGCTAGTGTCACTCGGCACACCAAACCCCTGCAGCTGGCGTGGGAGGTGAACGGGCACGTCTTGGAAGGCGCTTGATACAAGCACTCAGGAGAGAGACCGTCTTCAGAGCCTGCAGGTGCTGCTCTGCCCTCCACGAGCCAGACTGACACCCGACTCCCTCCGTCTGCTTGGCCATGGGCACTGTGCTTGCCAGATACCTACTTGCCGCCACAGTCAACAACCCATTTGTGTGCTGCAGATGTTTGGCATGCCTTGTCCCAGCTGTGGGTCACTCTGCGAGTTCGTGAGTGCATGAGTCTGGCGGCCCCGGACGCCAGCTCCTTCCATACCCCAGCGAGGTGGGAGAGTCGCCCTGGGGTAGGATGGGCAAGCAGAGGCCCAGGGAGGGAAGGAACTACTCAAAGGAGATTCTTTCTGGATGGGAGATGCATGAGGTGGTCCCAAACCTGAAAGCCACCACGGCGCCATTCTCTCTGATGCCCTGAGCAGACAGTGCCCTCGGGACACAGGCCGAATCCATCCTCATTGTTCCCAGGGTCTGTCCCTTCCCTCTCTGACCACAGGGCATGAAGGCAGGGCAGGGAGGGCAGAGGCCAAGCAGAGCCCAAGCGCATCTGATCCCACAGCCTGGGCTGCACCCCAGCCCCCCCTCTTCCAGCCCGGGCAAGTTAGGAACATCCACAAGCCTCACTTTTCCCAGCTGAATGTGGGAAGCACAATAGAAACCACCTACTAGGACATTGTTTTTATTACTGGTCAGATGAGGTCACTTTAGAGACTGGCTCATCCTAATTAACACTCAGGGAAGGTAATGGGGTGGTCAGCCCCCTCAAAGAGCTGCCAGATGGCCCTTCATAAGACACAGACCCAATCGTGTCCCCTCTGCATTGAACTACTCTGTTGCTCAGGCCGCCACACAATAAGGGCTGAGAGTCTGTCGTGGCTACGGCCTCTCCCAGTGTGGCCCAGGCCCACCTTCAGACCAGCAGCAGCCCTCCTCCAGCACACCATGCCCTGTTGTCCCCAGGCCCTCACAGAGGCTGCCCTGCTGCTCCTATTCACACCCCAAGGCTCAGCGCTCCTGCCTCCAGGTGGCCTGTGTGTCCTCTCTCCCCCAGCGCCACCCTGCAGCTCAGAGGGCTCATCCTCTGGTCCCCACTTCGCTTGGTGCCCAGCATACTACAAGGACACTAATCACCTGGGTGTCTGTTTCCCTGCTCAGCCTGTGGACCCATTAAGGGAAGGGGTGTCTGTTTCCTTCTCTATCTGCTGTGTGATCTGAACCATAAGGGAAAGGGAAAACCAGACAAAAAAGAAAAATATTACACAAACAAAACAAAACTGACATATTGCTGCATCCTTAGATGGTGGAAGGAACAAGCTAGCTCTCTGGGGTCTCTAGTAAAAGGGCGCTAATCCCAGTCATGGCCTAATCACCAGTAAAAGGCCTCACCTCTGAATAACATCACCTTGGGGGTTAGGATGTCAACATGTGAATTGTGGAGGGACACAAACATTCAAATTATGGCTGTCCATGAGGAGGTGGGACCTCACTCATCACCAAATCTGCCGGCACCCTGACGTTGGATTCCACAGCTCCAGCACCGTGAGAAAAACTTCTGCAGTTCACAAGCTGCCACCACAGGCCTATGGGATTGTGCTGTGGCAGCCTGAGCAGAGGAGAACACCTTTCACACGAGCACTCTGTCCTTTTGACTTTGTTTCTCCTCATGAACACTTTTCTGAATTGGATGAGGCTACGGCCTGTCTCTGGGAGTCCCTCCCTGCACACGTGTGCTCACGTGCACACACACACACACACACACACACACAATGCTCAGGGCCTGGGGTGGCCCACTGAAACGCGCCCCCAGACTCTACCTTGCCCCACGCCCAGGTGTCCTGCCCTTTCCCTGCAGGTGCGCTGCCAGGCACACTCGGGGCCTGCAGCCCTCTCCTCTCGGGAACTCCCTTCTCGAGACAGTGGCGCAGTCCCTTCTGTGGTCACTCAGGCCTCCCCTGTAGCGTCGCCTTCTCAGCAGGCCTCCCCTCACCTGTCACTGCTCAGCTCTCCTCCTCGCCACCTGCCACCACTTTATATATGTTCATTTGTGCATCAGCTTCTTTGTCCCCACAGCCAGAATGCAGCTGTCTCTTGCTGGCTGTGTGAACTTAAACAAGTTGAGGTCGCCAGGCTCAGTCTCCTCATCCTGTGAAATGGATAATCGCTGACTCCCACCTCATACGAGTTGCTGTGATTCAAGCGGCAAAAATGGAAGTCCTGAACACACACATGAGTAGCGCATGCTCCATCAATGGCCCTGCTGTTATGGACTGTCCTTATCAATGATATTAACTGTCATTTATAGACAGAAAGCAAGAATCCCAGCAAAGCTGGGATTGCCCAGCTGGTGGGCCTGGGTCTACTCTGGCCCCAAATCCCCTGCTCTTCCCCACGTGTCTTGTTCACAACCAGCGACACTCTGCTGTGGGCAAAGCAGGCCACTGCACATCTTGCCAAAGACTTTCCATGGCTAGCCGGGAGGGAAAGAGTTGTAAGCAGGAGCTGCGTGTCTGATAATTAACACCTTGAGGACTGCGGTTCCCACCTCCCTGTTTCATTCCCTTCCCTCTCAGGCACAGAAGTGTCCCAGAACCCTGTGCCAAGGAGATGGGTTAGTATCAGCAATGCTACTGGAGGACACTCAGGAACCGTGAAGGCCCCACAGTGGGTGTCAAACCCAAACGCCCACACAGGCAAAGCTGAAGAGGGGAGGGCCCCATGCACCTCAGACAAGCGGCCTCCTCTCTGGGTGTGGTGTCCCGGTAGCAAAACACCAGACTAGGCCTGACCCCCAAGACCCTCAGTGTCAGCAGCTGGTGTTTGAAAGATACAGAACCTACACGCCTCTTCACAGCGACACTCACACTCAGTCTAGATGACACGGCAGAGCCAGAGGACCTGGGCACTCGGAGCTGAGGGCCCCACTCACACCTGCTTGGCCCAGAGCCTCCAGGTCAAAGTGTACAGTCTACACAGACACCCATGGAAAGAAGGAGCCCAGAAAGGAGCTTTGGAAAGCCCACAGTTCTAGGCAGCTCAGGTGTTGTAACCTGTGTTCCTATGAAAGAACCAGGTGGCTTCCTGGGGGTGCTAAGATGCCTGAGGTGGAGAGTGGTGCGGACTTGGAAAGGTGAGGGCAGAGGGGGAAGGATAGCAGCCAGCCTGGCTGGGGGGTCGGGGTGGGGGTTCCCAACCTGGCACTGATGGCACTTAGGGCCAGATAGTTTCTGGGTGGCCACCATATGTATCGTAGGGTGGTCAGCAGCGTCACTGCCCTCTACCCACTAGGTGACAGCAAGAAATGCCTCCCAATGTTGCTGAAGGACTCGCCTTTGGTTATGCTAAAAAATATTCATTTGGAAGATATAATTAGTGCTAGGGAAAGCCCCTTTAAAATGACAAGAAAAACCTGAATACCCACAGCACTCCAGTCTGGGCAACACAGCACCCAGACCCCATGACAGCAATTAAAATAGAAAAATAAAGAAATGATAAATATCTGAGGCGATGGATACCCCAATTACCCTGATTTGATTAATTCACATTTTATGCCTTTATCAAAACACATGTACCCTATACAGCTATTATGTACTCATAATAATTAAAATTTAAAAACAGCCATAATTAACAAGCAAATGTAACTCATATGAAAAAGAATAAAGAATAATAAAAACAGTTCTGATAAAACACAAAAGTCCACTCTGACAATTTGAAAGATACTCCATGTTTTTGGATAAGATGATTGTACATATTTGATGTCTATTTTAGAGCTAAACATAGACATTCAATAATAGGAAAATACTAGAAAGGAAAAACTATACACATCTTGGATTTACTGTACCGGATGTTGAAACATTTCTTCTATAATTTGACAATGTGGTCCAAATCAAGTATGTTGGCACAGAACTGGATTTGAGAATAGAGACTCAATAAATAGAGCAAACTGCATTGGGAAATTTAATATATGGTACAGCTGGCATCTCAGATCACTGGCACAAAGTTGGACATGTTAATAAATGATCTTGGATAAACATATTTGTCCTTTGGAAAATAAGATAAAATTGGAGATATACCTAACACGATATTCAAAAATAAATGCCCAACATATAAGGGAGTTAAAAGTAGAAATGAAAATACAAATCAACCTTCTGTCAAGAAAGAGAAGATTTCTGTCAAGAGAAAAGATTTCTGTCAGAAAAGGGGAGATTTCTGTCAGAAAAGAGATTTGTCTCAGAAAAGAGAAGATTTCTGTCAGAAAAGATGAGATTTCTGTCAGTAAAGAGGAGACTTCTCTTAGAAAAGTGGAGATTTCTCTCAGAAAGTGGATTTTTCTGTCAGAAAAGTGGAGCTTTCTGTCAGAAAAGGGGACATTTCTGTCAGAAAAGAGATTTCTCTCAGAAAACAGGAGATTTCTGTCAGAAAACAGGAGATTGCTGTAAGAATATAGAGAAATTTCTATTAGAAAGGAGATTTCTGTCAGAAAACAGAAGATTGCTGTAAGAATATAGAGAAATTTCTATTAGAAAGGAGATTTCTGTCAGAAAACAGGAGATTGCTGTAAGAATATAGAGAAATTCTATTAGAAAGGAGATTTCTCTCAGAAAACTGGTGATTTCTGTCAGAAAAGAGGAGATTTCAGTCAGAAAAGGGGAGCTTTCTGTCACACAAGAGAGATTTCAGTCAGAAGAGAGGAGATTTCTGTCAGAAAAGGAGAGATTTCTGTAAGAAGAGAGGAGATTTCAGTCAAAACGGGAGATTTTTGTCAGACAAAAGAGATTTCTGTAAGAAGAGAGATTTCAGTCCAAAAAGGGGAGATTTCTGTCCTAAAGGGAGATTTCTGTCAGAAAAGAGGGGATTCCTCTCAAAAAGAGAATTCTGTCAGAAAAGAGGAGACTTCTGTTAGAAAAGTGGAGATTTCTGTCAGAAAAGTGGAAATTTCTGTCAGTGGAGCTTTCTGTCAGGAAAGGGGACATTTCTGTCAGAAAAGAGGAGCATTCTCTCAGAAAACAGGAGATTTATGTCAGAAAAGAGGAAGTTGCTGTCAGAAAATGGGAGGTTGCTGTCGGAATATAGAGAAATATCTATTAGATTTCTGTCAGAAAAGGGGAGAATTCTGTCAGAATAGAGGAGATTTGTTTCAGAAAAGAGAAGATTTCTGCCAGAAAAGAGATTTCTGTCAGTAAAGGGAAGATTTCGGTCAGACGAGAGATTTCTGTCAAAAAACAGATTTTTGTAAGAAAAGAGGACATTACTGTCAGAAGACAGGAGATTTCTGTCAGAAAGTGAACATTTCTGTCAGAATAGAAGAGATTTGTCTCAGAAAAGAGAAGATTTCTGTCAGAAAAGAGATTTCTGTCAGACAAGACAGATTTCTGCCAGAAAAGGGGACAATTCTGTCAGAAAAGAAGAGATTTCAGTCAGAAAAGGGGAGATTTCTGTCAGAAAGGGGGAAATTTCTGTTAGAAAAAAGATTTCTCTCAGAAAGTGGAGATTTCTGTCAGAAAAGAGATTTCTGTCAGAAAAGAGAATTCTGTCAGAAAAGTAGATTTCTGTCAGAAAGTGGACATTTCTGTCAGAAGAGATTTGTTTCAGAAATGATTTTTGTCAGAAAAGGGGAGATTTCTGTCAGAAAAGATGAGATTTCTGTCAGAAAAGAGAGACTTCCGTCAGAAAAGATGAAACTTCTGTCAAAAAAGAGGAGACTTCTCTTAGAAAAGTGGACATTTCTGTCAGAAAAGAGGGGATTACTGTCAGAAGTGAGGGTATTTCTGTCAGAATAGAGGAGACTTCTGTCAGAAAAGTGGAGACTTCTCTTTAGAAAAGTGGAGATTTCTGTCAGTGATATGGAAAATGGCGGGCGCCGGGACGGGGCCGTTTGCCGCCTCCCTGTTGCTCTGCATCTCCTCGGTCCAGTGCTGCACATGGCCAGTTGGAGGGCATGCTGCTGGGGCCGGTGCCCAAAGCACACAGCCGCCCTGGACCCCCGCCTGCCACTGCCTGTTTCTGGTCACGCTGCTTGTGTGATCCTGATTGGGTAATTTTTGAATCCCACTGTTTTTGATTGGATGTTAAAGCTTGTTGCTGATTGGATGTTAAAGCCTATTGCTGATTGGATGTTAAAGTTTGTAGTTGTTTGGATGCTTCTTGAGCCCTACCAAGGGTATAAAAGCAGGGGCAGAAGGGCAGGAAGGGGAGATGATCAGAAGACGTGAAGAGAGCCGTGACACTAGTGTGCTGAGCCTGCCGTTCTCCAATTCTTCATGTGCCTCTCGGTTCTTTCCCTGGTCAAATGAATAAGAGCTGTAACAAGAGCTGTAACGCTAGCTGTACACACTGCTGCAACATCAGAATAGTGCAGATTTCTGTCAGAAGTGAGGGGATTTCTGTCAGAAAATAGATTTTTCTGTCAGAAAAGGGGAGATCTCTGTCAGAAGAGAGATTTCTCTCAGAAAAGAGAATTCTGTCAGAAAATGGCAGATTTCTGTCAGAAGAGAGATTTCTCTCAGAAAAGGGGTGATTTCTGTCAGAAAAGGGGAGATTTAAGTCAGAAGATAGATTTCTGTCAAGAAAGAGGAGATTTCTGTTAGAAAAGTGGAGATTTCTGTCAGAAAGTGGATTTTTCTGTCAGATCAGGGGAGATTTCTGTCAGAAAAGGGGAGATCTCTGTCAGAAGAGAGGAGATTTCTCTCAGAAAACAGAATTCTGTCAGAAAAGGGGAGATTTCAGTCGGAAAAGAGGAGATTTCTGCCAGAAAAGGGGTGATTTCTGTCAGAAAAGGGGAGATTTCAGTCAGAAAAGGGGAGATTTCTGTCAGAAAAAAGATTTCTCTAAGGGGAAATTTCTGTCAGAAGAGAGGAGATTTCTCTCAGAAAAGAAGAGAATTCTGTCAGAAAATGGCAGATTTCTGTCAGAATAGAGGAGATTTCTCTCAGAAAAGGGGTGATTTCTGTCAGAAAAGAGATTTCAGTTAGAAAGGGGGAGATTTCTCTCAGAAAAGGGGAGATTTCTGTCAGAAGGTGGAGATTTCTGTCAGAAAATAGATTATTTTTGTTAGGAAAGACTGATTTAACCAGATAAATGTGGATGAGAAACACTATAATCAAGTTATAAGACATTGATATTTTGAACTCAGGTAGCATAATAAAGCAACGGCATCCTTCAAAACTCATGAGATTAAAAACACCAAATGTCAAAGAGTAAAGTTTTCATAATATATAATCCAAAACTTTCCTATATAGCATGAAAAAAATGCCTCTGAAATATATGAAAAGATGTTCAATTCCACTCACAATTAGAAAAATACAAAGTCTTCACTCTCACATACAAGGTCTACAGAAATTTAAAATCCTTACAGCTCACTCTGTTGACAAGGCTGTGAAGACCAAGTCACTCCCATCATTGTCTATGAGAATGCAAACTAGACCAGTCCTCGTGGAGGATATAATTTCCCATATTGTTCCCGCAAGTGTACCAGCAAACGTTATAGCGACTGACCAGGGAAAGAACCGAGCGGCACACAGAGGGTCGGAGAATCAGCCTTTATTCCACCAGCAGGCTCAGAGGGTCATGCCACCAAATTCGAAGCACAGCTTCCTTGTTCTCCTTGGTTTTATACACTTCTTGGGGTTACACACAACCAATCAACTATGAGCATGAGGAATTATCCAATCAGTGGATTGGATAATTATCAACAAGTATCCAATTATCAACAATCTTTACATCCAATCAGCAACAAGCTTTACATATCCAATCAGCAGTGGGATTCAAAAAGTATTCAATCAGCAGTGAGTTCAGCCATGGGGCCCCTGGGTGGGGATTTTTCCCTATCAATATGGTAAAATGGAAGGAACACTGTGTAATGTCTAATAACATCACACATATTTTTACATTTTATCCTAACATTCTCACATGTAGAAATTGATTTTGAAAATGTACATGCACAAGGTTATTCACTAAAGCAATGTCTGTAATTGGAAAATCTTGAATATTTGAATCTTGAAATCTTGAATATCAGACTGACCATGGACCTGACTGTGAAGGCCAATTCTGTAAAACTTACAGATGGAAACACAGGAAAGAACTTTTGTGACTCTGAGTTAGGCAAAGATTTCTTAGGACAGAAAAAACAATAACTGCAAAAAAATTGATAAATTGGATTTTATAAAAATTGTTTTGTCTTCAAAAGACACCATTAAATCAATGAGAAGACAAACCCCAGAGTGGGAGAAAATATTTGCAATACTCACAAACGACAAAGGACTTTTCCTAAAAAGAAGCTACACAAACAGCCAATTAAGCACGAGGAAGGATCTGATCCCTCGGTCATCAGGGAAATGATGAGGCGACAGACCCAATAGTGCCACAGAGCAGAGCACACTTACGCACCACATGTCTGAGAATTCTGCCTTCAGACCCTTACCCAGGACACAGGGACGCTCAAGTCCACGAAGACTTGAACATCCATGTTTGTACCAGCTAAATTCACAAGAGCCCCAAACTGGAGATAACTTGAATGTCCAACAACAGATGAATAAACCGGGAAATTCATACAATGGGATATTACTCAGCAATAACTAAAAGAAATAACACATGCTGATACATGCGGCAGCGTGGATGAATCTCAGAAACACTTGGGACACAAAAGACTCGATACTGTACGAGTCCCGGATTTCATATGAAATCCGGGAACAGGCAAAATTAACCAACGTGACAGAAAGCAGATCAGAGGTTGCCTAATCACGCTCTCAGTTCCAGTGGCCATCCAGTTGGTTCCCTTAGGTTTTAGGGTAGACACATCACCAGCTACTGGTGATGACTTTTCCTCCTCTTTTCCAGTGACTATCCTTTTTTCTTTTTCATGTGTTTTTCACTGGCTGGAATTTTCAGGACAATATTAGCTGTCAATGGTGAAAGTGGACAAGTCTGTTGTGACTGTAGCCTTTTGGGTGCTACCTGTATGACTCTTAGTTACAAAGGAGAAGAAACACAGATTAGCTTCCAGGGCATTTATTCATTCACATAGTGGTAAGATTCAGGTGTGGCTTGATCAAGCATCTCAGCCTGGTTTCTTTTTTTTTTTTTCTTTTTTTTTTTTTGAGAAAGAGTCTCACTTTATTGCCCAGGCTAGAGTGAGTGCCATGTCAGCCTAGCTCACAGCAACCTCAAACTCCTGGGCTTAAGCAATCCTACTGCCTCAGCCTCCCTAGTAGCTGGGACTACAGGCATGTGCCACCATGCCTGGCTAATTTTTTCTATATATATTAGTTGGCCAATTAATTTCTATTTATAGTAGAGACGGGATCTTGCTCTTGCTCAGGCTGGTTTCGAACTCCTGACCTTGAGTGATCCTCCCGCCTCGGCCTCCCAGAGAGCTAGGATTACAGATGTGAGCCACTGCGCCCGGCCTCCAGCCTGGTTTCTAAGTGTGTATTAATATATATGGTGCAGCTCCACTCTCCTCTTTGTCACAAGTTGGCTGCAACAGCTCCAGACTATGTCCCCTTGGGGATAAATTTAGAGGAAGAATGTGCACATTTTTTCCTGAATTCCCAGCAAAATCTCATATGCTTCCTTAGCTCTCTTGAGATCACTTGCCCCCTCTGGCCAGAGAACACAATGCCTTGACTGTCCTGCCAGGTCCTGTGCCCACCCCGAGGGTGGACTGGTGAGGGGGAGAAGCAGAGCCTGTTGGGTGCCCCAAGCAGCCAGGGTTAACCACAGAGCCCTGCTTCTGCCCTGCATAGGGCCATCCCTGCAGTGGTGTCTCAGCTTTCAGGCCGCGGCTGGCAGACTAGAGCCCAAGCCCACGGACACTGCCAGGGCTGGACCCCGCAGGAAAAGCCCGTGATCCCACGCCAGATGGGTGTGAGACGTCTGGAGAGACTTCTGGTAAATCTCCTCTTGCTTACACCATCTGGACTTGGTTTCTGTGACGTGAAACCTGGAGAGCACGGGGCACCCATGGGGCACCACCGTCTGTGGCCCAGCATGTGCCCTGGCGACTTGTTCTCCCCTTTCCTGTGCGAGTCTACTCAGACCTTATGAGAACATTAGGGTTGGGTGTGGAGTTTTGTCAAATCCCTCTTTGGCATTTATTGAAATGATGAGATTTGTCTTCTCTATCCTTTGACAGTCATAGATCTTGTTCATTTCCTGAAGTTAAACCAACTTTGCATTCCTGGGGTGAACCCAGTGTGGACATCACAGGTTATTCTTTTCCTGTCTTCTGGAATTTGATTCGCTAGAATTCCATGTATAATTTTTCCATCTGAGTGGTCTGTGATTTTCTGTTTTGAATCAGTTTTGATCACCTGATCCAGGTTGTGCCAGACTCATCAAATGAGTTAGAAGCTGTCTAGTCATTTTTGGCATAAAGGCTTGTATTGCTTGAGAATCGTTTGTTCTTTAATGGTTGAGAGGATTCCCCAGGGAATGTTTATGTGGAGATAACTCCCAGGTAGCATTTTCCAGAAATCTTCTGTCGTTATCAGCCTGTTCAGTGTTTCTCAGGCTTCTGGAGGCCACCTTGTTAATTTATATTTTTCTAAAATTATTTTTATTGGATTTTCATATTTTAACTGTCTGCCCCATACAAATGGGTTCTGTCATATGTCTCAATATTCCAAAAGCTTTTGCTGTACGTGTTTTAGTATTTTATTCTTCAGAAGCTGAGGCTCTGGGATCGCTCGCCCAGTGTCTCTAGCTTCTCCGGTGTCATGTCCTCCTGCCCTCCCCTGGCGGTGTCCCCTCTGGCGTGGAGGTCACAGCTCCTTCTTGTCTTACATTTCTAGAGTTCAGGTCCTTAGCAGATTGTCTCCAGAGATTTATTTTTTTAATCAACCCAGCAGAGTGATGATATTTCATTTCCCTTATGTGGGACTATTTAGGAGCTCTGTGGGGGGGGGGTAGAGTGGTGGGGGGGTTAGAGGGGGGCAGGTGTGAGTGTATGGGGGGGTGTACGTGTGTGCCGACAGCAGGGTGTGTGGGGTCTGCATGGGGCTGGTTTATCCCCTCCCAGGAAGGCAGCTGGTTGGAGCCCAGGGAGTCCATACCCGGGTGCCCAGGTCCATGTCCAGCACGGCTCCTCTGCCCTCCTGCCACCTATGTCCCTGCCCCTGGACTCCACAAGCCCCAATGCCCGTGCTGCAGCTCCGGGGCCACTTCATGGTGGAGCTCCACGTGGCACCACGGTGGGGCTGGGGTGGTCCCTGGCCACTGGCCTGTATTCTGAAGGGCGGAGCCCCAGTGTGCACGTGGGGAAGCAGCACAGCTGCCCCCAAAGCAGCCCGACGGGTTTCCGAGGGGCACAGGCCCCAGGCTCCTGTGCAGGAGGCCGAGCGGGCGGGGTGGCCCCAGGCGCCCACCTCCCTGGGCTGCAGTCTCCTCGCTGCCCTCACCAGGCGCGTTTCCCAGTGAGGCTGGACATCGTCCTGCCACACTCCCACGGGAGACCGTGAGAGCCATGGGGGCCTTGCAGAATCTCTGCTAGTCCCTGTCCTCCAGGGCATCCCCACGGGAAGCTGAGAGAGGAAGTCTGTGGCGGGGGCGCCAGCCAGATATTTTACACGCAAACCTTTTTCTAAGTGGTTTTGAAGTTAATGAAAAACAGCATAATGCTTTCCTTCTAGAAAATGCCTTTTTATAAATCTTTGTATTTTCCTTTGCTTCATTAAAGCCAGACTTAGGAGTCAAAAAGAAAAAGAAAAAAGTAGGATCACCAAGCTGTAATTTATCATTATTAGCCATCTTTAGGGAGCAATTTTCTCCTCTAAATATAAAAGTATCCTAACACTTAGAGCAGAGAAAACAAACAAGGAAGCTCCCAGTGCTGCCAGTCCAAAGTTGACACCAGCGAAGCTCCTGTCCCTAATGACCTTGATAAGGAAAATGGCAGGCACTGGGACACGGCTGCTTGCCACCTTCCATTGCTCTGCATCTCCGTGGGCCAGCACTGTGCGTGGCCAGTTGGAGGGCACGCTGCTGGGGTCGGGCCCCACAGCAGAGAGCCGCCCAGGGCCCCACCCAGGGCCCAGTGTGCCAGAATGCCCCCAGGCCCTCATGCTGCTGCCTGTTTCTGGCCACACTGCTTGTGTGATCCTAATTTTTGAATCCCACTGTTTTTGATTGGATGTTAAAGCTTGTTGTTGATTGGATGTTAAAGCTTGTTGTTGATTGGATGTTAAAGCTTGTTGTTGATTGGACGCTTTTTGAGCCCTACCAAGGGTATAAAAGCAGGAGGAGAACAAGGAAGGGCGGCAGAAGAGTAAGAAGATCTGAAGAGGGCTGTAACACTAGGTGTGCTGAGCCTGCTGTAGAAGAATAAAGGCTGTTCTCCGACTCTTCATGTGCCAGACTCTTCATGTGCCACTCGGTTCTTTCCCTGGTCAAACAATTAAGAGCTGTAATGAGTGCTGTAATGCTAGCTGTACACTCTGCCGCAACAACCTCATCCTGGGAAAGCGATGGCAACGCGGACCCACAGCCAGTGGATCCAGGACGCCTTGCAGGACAGTCGGGAAGTTGTGGCTGAGAAGCGGGCAGAGGAACAGGGGAGGCCGGCTGAGCCCACTGCCTGCGTCTGCTGCTGGTGTTTACAGACGGGATAGCCGGCAACCCCCTTGTAGCTGCTGTAAGCAGCAGCAAGGGTCTCACTGAAGTCCACAGTGCAGAGCTCGGCTAGCGGCTATTTGGGCTCCCCCACCACGAAGCCTCCTGGACTCTGGAGAGGCCAGTGTCCCTGCCCCTGTAGAGACAGGATCCGGGCTGTGGCAGAGCCCCGCCCTTGGCCCTAGGGCTGGCCCTGGTGACAAAGTATCTCCCTCTTCCCCCTGGGAAGTTGGGAACATGCCAGACCCAGCTGGAGCCCCTGTGCAAAAATGTGTATGTTTGTGTGATCATACTTCTCCTACTTAGAGTTTGTTGAGCTTCCTAGGTGTGTAAGTTATTGTTTTCAATAAACTTGGGAAGACTTCATATGTAATTTCTTTAAATATTTTTTCTCCCCCCGTCTCTCCTCTGAGCTCTTCCCAAAGGAATTTCTCTACCATTACACATTTTAGCATTCTAAATAGCATCCCATACTTCTCTGAGGTTCTGCTCGTTTTTTCTTCATTGTTTCTTTCTCTCTGTTCCTTGGCACAGATAATTTCTATTGCTCTGTCTTAAAATTTACTATTTCTTTCTTGCGGCAGTTCAAATCTACTACTGAACCCATCCAGATTTTGTTTTTTTTTTAGGTATTGTACTTTACAATTCTAGAATTTCTATTTTGAAAATTTTCCTCTTTTTTGATATTCTTTATCGAATATGACATTTTCATCATATCTTTTGTCACTTCTTCAATCAAGGTTTGTTTTAGTTTTGTGAACATATTGATAATGACACTTTGCTGTCTTTTTCTATTAAATCCAATAACTGGGTTCTGTCACATGCAGTTTCTGTTGCCTGCTTTTATCCCAGGCTATGAATCTTACTTGTCTGTTTGTTTGCATGCTTCCTCATTTTTTTGTTGGAAACAACATTTTAGATAATATAGCAACTTTGTAGCAACTCTGAGTACTACCTCAATTCCAAGAGGCTTCTTATTGTTATTTCATTGCTCTTTGTTTGGTGACAGGTTGAATAATTTTAGTGCCATCTACTTCCCCCTACTCTCAACAATGTTAAGTCTCTGATATTGCTCTTCAAGGGCACACAACTTTGGGTACGCCTTTGGTCACTCGAGTGATAGTGGAACAGGTTGGGCTCTTTATTTTTTTCTGAACTCATCTATCTGTTAATCTCCCTTAATTGCCAGAAGATTGCTTTATTGTTTACAGCAATGTTTTGGAACATAAATTCCTCTACAGATTAACCTTATCAAATTGTGTCTCTTTGAGTGGAATAGTTTCTGACGGAGGTCAGTATTTAATATTCATTCTTACCCAAAAAGGACCCTCCCAATCATATTATTTCTGAGTCCTCCCCTGCAAATTAGCTGACCTGCAATGTAAGCTGTCTCTTCATTCGATTCATGAATCTTCTCTCAATTCTTTTCATAATAATCTCCCTTGTTTTTGACATGGCTCTCAGGATTAAATTTATTCACATTCTGTTGTAAATGAAGTCAATTTTTTTTTGTGTGTGTAAGAGATAAAGAGCTATTTTATGACCTGCTTCTCTATCAAGGCAGTATCTCTGAGCCAGGGCTTTGGAGCTGGGCTTGGGGACCATAACAAGCTTCTCTCTGCATGACACCTATATTCTAGAAGCTGAGTGTTTAGTGGAAGTAGAGCAGTAACCTGAGATTCACTTGACATGTCTCTCCTGGTGTGGACCCACCACCCCATGACCTGGGAGAAGAACTACAGGAATACAGCCTTTTCAGTATTTCATACTCAAGGTAGAGGCTCCATTCCACAACTGGGAGTTGGGTGTATAGTGAGTTCTTACAATTTTTATGTTGCCTCAGATTCTAATTTGAATAAGAGTTTAACTTTCTTCTACCAGAAGCAGGACTCAGTTCCCTTTCAGTTTCCAGTTCCACACCACACTCAAATGGGTCAAGCCAGTAATAAGAACTTAGTGGCATCTCTCCCACCTGGCAGACTGGGCTCCTTGCTTTTCTGCAACTTCCTTTAAATAAACTATTCAGGTATTTGCCTGTGAACTTGTCCTCTTCCTTTATATTTAATATATACTGCTACTTGACACATGGTCTTCTCCCAGTCTGCCTGATTCTTCATTCCTGCCTGGCTTGACACAGGATGGAAGACTGCCCTCCGGAATCATCGTGTCCTCCTCCCTAGGATCTGTAAGTAAATTAATCTTTTTACTTGTTTCCTGCTGTCATGATGCTTTAAATTTTCACCTTCCTTCTGAAAACCTAAAGGCTACTCTGAGCTAGATTTTCCCCAGAATGCCAGGGAGAATGCAAGTCAAGCTCCCAGAGACAGAGCAATAGTCAGGCGGACATAAACTGAACCCAGGTCAGACAAGAGCTACAAGGGTATCTGCCAGTATAAACAATTTCCCGTGTGAGGGACTTCCTTGTGGAGGATTGGACAACTAGGCACTAGGCCCCTGTCAGATAAAAGAAGTATCCCATGAAAAGTACACTGTAAACCCCCATATCCTGTTCCCCATTACTTCCTCTTAGAGAAGGGATGCTAGCCACTCTAATACTGAAATCCTGATTTAGCTGGGAGCTCATAAAACAGGCCAGAAGAAGGAAGCTCCCACTTCCAGAATATAGTCACTAGGACTTAGCCTCAGCAGCTTTAAAAAGAAGAAATCTTACCATTTGCGACAACATGATAGACCTGGAAGACATTATGCTAGGTGTATTAAGTGTCAGTCACAGAAGTCTGCATGATTCTGCTTATATAAAAGAATCTACAATAATTACGTTTATAGAAGCAGAAAATAGAAGGGTGTTTTCCAGGGGATTGTAGGAAGGAGAAATGGAAAGTTGTTGTTCAATAGGTATAAAGTTACAGTTATACAAGATAAAGAAGTTCTAGATATCTGCTGGAAAAATTAGATCTCTGTAGAGACTAATAAAAAGAATCTTGACATCTGCCATGACAAAAAACAAAAATTAATTTGAGTTGGGTCATATGAGTATTGAACCAAAATAAATAAATTTCTAGAAGAAAACAGAACACATTCATTCCTGGAGAGTAGGTAAGAATTTATTAAACAGAAAAAAAAAAAAATGAGCCATAAAGAAAAATAAATGATGAATAAGATTCCATTAGTTAAAATATTTTAGCACTATTTTGAATAATTTTATTAAAGATAACTTTAGATTTACAGATGTGGACAAAAATACAGAGTTCTCTTATACCCTCACTTAGTTTCTCCTCACTACAGTGTCTTATGACACCAGGTACAATTGCCAATATTAAGAAATTAAGAAATCATAAGTGATTATTATTATTATTTTTTTTTTTTTTGAGACAGAGTCTCACTTTATTGCCCAGGCTAGAGTGAGTGCCGTGGCATCAGCCTAGCTCACAGCAACCTCAAACTCCTGGGCTCAAGCAATCCTGCTGCCTCAGCCTCCCAAGTAGCTGGGACTACAGGCATGTGCCACCATGCCCGGCTAATTTTTTTCTATATATTTTAGTTGGCCAATTAATTTCTTTCTATTTATAGTAGAGATGGGGTCTCGCTCTTGCTCAGGCTGGTCTCGAACTCCTGAGCTCAAACGATCCGCCCACCTCGGCCTCCCAGAGAGCTAGGATTACAGGCGTGAGCCACCGCGCCCGGCCCAAGTGATTATTATTAATTAAACTTCATACTTTATTCTGATTTCACCATTCTTTCTACTAATTTCCTTTATTTGTTCTGGGATCCAATCCAAGATACCACACTGCATGTAACCTTTACCAGTTTTAATTAAGTGTCTTACCTCTTTCTCATTGATTTAAAAGAGTATGATATTTTTGTGTATGTTATAACACACACACAAAATAATAAACATACACATACACAATATAAAAAGCATTTATTCATGAATATACTTCGGAAATGAGTCTTTTTATGAACACATAACTAAATCTTCTCAGATTCTGTGGTTTATATTATGCACTTTTTTTTATTAAGACATAGTTGCCAAATCACTTTGTCTTCTTCTAAGAGATAAGACAAATTTGAAGACTCTTGACTACTTTGAAAGCTCAGTAAACATGAACTTCTATAATTCTGCTTTAATATTTATAGCATGTGGTGTCCAGAAAAGACTGCACTATTCAGTAGCCCGGGGGAGTACCCTGAGCATATCACGATTGCTGTTTTCCATGCCCAGATTAAATCCAGGCAGCTATCCATGTTATTGCCCAGAATGGTGGATTCCTCTGCCCACAACTGATGGGACAGTGACACTGGGAGTACTAGGGAATGTTCTGGTCTCCATCTACACTCTCTCTATTTTAACATCTCCTTCGTCTTAAAGACAACCTTCTTATTTCACCTTTGGCACTGCGTGAGTAAAATAGGTATTTTTTTTCTTCAGGTAGCTATATTAAATAATCCAGGTGTCTAACATTCCCCTTACTGATTAATTTCAAAAACATGAGGCCTCTTGAGAATCATGGGTGGTCGCTCTTGCTGTTAATCTCTGTCGATGCCACATATAAAAGAAAAAGACCAATATGTGGGACATAAGAGCTTCACAATAACTTCAAATCTCTACTTTAGTTTAATTTCCCCTCAAATGTCATGTCCATTAAATTAGCATGGAACAGTGCTACACTCAATGGTTGTTTTCTAATCTTGGCTTTATTCACTGCTAAAAAAAAAAAAAGGCAATTAGGGTGACAAGTATAATTAAAATACATAATTTACATGCCAACTGTTTTAATATTGTATCCCTAATATTTATGAAAAACCTATGAGATATAAATTATTTTCATACTTAAAATTAGGAAATTGTGGATTAGAAAGTTTGAATATTGTATTAGGGTTATTCAGTGGTAGATGGGACTTTAACTCAGGACTTTCAACTTCCAAAGTTTTTTTCCAGAAATCAAACTGTGAAAATTAAATAACTCTGATTAAATCCCTACTTTAAAACCTGCAGTGTCTCCCACTTAACCCTAAGGTAAAGTTCAAATTATTTAACATATAATTTAGGGTATCATCTAATGTGGTCTCTTTCATTTAACCCCTGAGCCTTCTTTTTCTCTTATTTCTACTCTTCACATCCTCTCTTTAGCCTGGGCTCCCAAGTCTGGCTGCCTCGAGACTCATCCAGGAGCTATTCAAACATATCCTTGCTCAGGTTTCATATATAAACAACCGATTCACAATCTTGGAGGTAAAACTGGACATAGGTTAAGTGTCTTGAGCTAATGTCTATTCCTGGTTTGCATTGTACGATTGTCGTGGCCCGATTACAGAATGGGGGATGACATACACAGAACATATACTTAAGATGCAGACAGACAGAATTGGCTGCAACCCCAGAAGAAAAAAGGACACAGAGACAAGAGACGCTTTCGGACTGCAGCACTGGAAAAGTGCTGGTTAATTTATTATATACAGTTTAATTGGGCAAGCATCCTACAGCTATTTTCTCATGCCAGCCACTTTCCCAGCTACTTTTTGGTACGTGACTTCCCACGGCCAACAACACCTGCTTTTCCAGTCAAAGCAAAAAGCATGGCCTTCTACAAGAGATCTCTTTGATGTTTTGCACCGCTTTCGGATAACAAACAATCTCGGCTCTAGTGCAAGACTTTGAATTCTAGACCATCTTGCAAGTGCCTAGCACTGCGTGCTGGTTACCAGGCAACCTTGGCTTGCATGCATAGGTTGCAGGCCATAGGTTCTTGGCCGTTTTCCTGGAGAAACAGTTCCTTCAGCCGGTCAACAAGCCATGTCCTGCTAATCGTGGGAACAAGCAATGGGCTCCCGTTCTGCTGACTTGGGGTCTCAGCCAATCTGCCCCTGGGACGGCTCGCTTCAGCTTCCTTCATACGATAGTTCTATTGTGTTGTACTAAAGAATGTTGCAAAATAATAAAAGTCTAAGCATGTGTCTAATTGCAATTTCCCAAATTCATTTTTTTGTCTTTTATTCTGTCTTTTCCAATTCAGCAGCTTTCACATCTCTTTTCTATCTCAGGATCTCGAAGCACTATAATTGTCTTCTCTCTCCCCTCCTCACACTTCTGGATACAAAAAAGCACTACTTTGCAGCCTCCAGGCAGAACACAGAATAACTCCCTGTCTTTCCTGCCATGGGCCATTTGTTTTACCCGCATATAACAACTAGCTGGGTGGAGGTGGCTGAGAAGGAAAGGGAAACAACATAGACACAATCTCTAGAGCTGGTGGCCTCACTCCCCAGTAGCGTCTGTTTTAGGTAGGTAAGGCAGGGACTCAGGGAAGTAGCCCTGGTGTCTAGCATTGCTGTGAGGACGGCTCCAGGTCCTTCCTCCCTGAAATGGCTATTTCTATTTTCTGAGGAAAAACTGAGATTCCAATCTGAGATTCCAAGCCCCCCGTAGGCTAACTTAAAAGTTTGGGAGAATGAACAGCTCCTCCTTAAAGGTGCAAAGAGGATTTACCTGTGATTTCTCTCAAGTCTCTGGGAGGCCTTCTATGCACATGTCAAATCTTGTGGGTGCTAAGGATTGGAGAAAGAACAAAGTGGAGAGTCCACTATAATTAGAAATCTAGGGGGTTAGAACAGTTCCTTTTGTTTTAAGAAACTGTGGTTTGGAAATAGGCGATTTGCCTCTGTGTCATGTGTTATAAACCTCCCTAAAGATTTCTTCCCATAGACTTGATAAAATGCCTTTCTTGTCACCATGGATCAAAGCTATTGTCATCATCGTTCTGGCATTTCCTCTTTATTTTGGTGAGTAAACTTTTCAATCCTGGGTAAAGCATTTTACATATCTTAGACAACACAGGAAACAACTACTATGATCTAGGAATGGTTTTGTTGGGTTTATATCCTTAAAACTGGTAAAATAAAACAGGGCATGTTACCGATGGCTTTTTAAAGTTGCATCAGTGAATTGCTTTTTCTCATCTCCTACCTTAGAGATGTGGAGACAGAATGGTGAGTTGGAATGGGCTGTGCACCTTAGATTTTTGTTCGTCTGTAACTAGAGATATTTACCTTTTTGGAGGTCAGATTCCATGGTTGTGAAATTCAAAAAAGAGGGAGTACTATTGACTGCTAGATCTGACATCCCTTGGCAATCCAATCTGTGGTCAAGGCCGTGTGTAAGGAGAGGGCTCACTGAGCCTTCTGCTGGTAAGTTCTTAAAGCTGGAAGTGCCTCGTGAATTTCAGGATAAAGTAACTGTGTGATCTTACATAGATCCCTGATCTTAGAGCTGAGTACTAGTTAATTGCTAATTAATTTCTTCATATGTTCACTATATGCAAGGCATACTTTGTGGCTTCATACAAGGCATTATCTTCTCTGACTAAGCTGTCTCATCTTTAAAATTAAAAACAAATCCAGTATTATATCTTCAAAGGAAAGTCCTTGGGGATTATTAAACAATACATAAAAGTATTTGTCACAAGTGATATTGGGAATCATAAAATATTTCCAGATTTGAAATGGTTTTATGAATTTATTGTTTTCATACTGCCACAAAAGGCTCACCTTATTATCTGCAGGATCATCAGGAAGCAATTTGCATAGATTTCTACTATTAAGAAGTATGAACATTTCTCACCAAAAACTATGCTTTTCTCCCCTCTTCTTATTTTTAATTTTTCTTTTGTGTGTTCATTCCAGAAACTTCTTTTGGATCTAGAACAAAAAGTCACAGTCCAGTAAGTTATACTGATTAACTTGGAAACTGGAAAAGGGAAACTTTCAATATGTTTATATTATAAATTTTAGCAGCAAATTTTACCAAATAAAAGGTACAACAGAATGATCCTTTGAAAAGTAAAGATAAAAACAAAATAAAAACCAACACACTCCCATGTTATTATTATGCTAAGGTCAAGAAACAGAATCTTGTCAGCCATATAAAACCATTTGGCATTAGAGACAAGGTAAAAATATCTCATTATTCAAAAATTCCATTAATAGTCATAAGCTTTATTATACATGAATATCTAATATCCATTAAAGGATATTTAAAGTAAAATTATTCATCTTTTTTTTTCTGAGACAGAGTCTCGCTTTGTAGCCCAGGCTAGAGTGAGTGCCGTGATGTCAGCCTACCTCGCAGCAACCTCAAACTCCTGGGCTCCAGCAATCCTGCTGCCTCAGCCTCCCAAGTAGCTGGGACTACAGGCATGCACCACCATCCCCGGCTAATTTTTTCTATATATATTAGTTGGCCAATTAATTTCTTTCTATTTATAGTAGAGACAGGGTCTTGCTCTTGCTCAGGTTGGTTTCAAACTCCTGACCTTGAGCAATCTGCCCGCCTTGGCCTCCCAGAGTGCTAGGATTATAGGCGTGAGCCACCGCACCCGGCCAGAATTGTTCATCTTAGCAAAGCAAGAGGATTAAAAACAACAAACCTAAATATACATTTAAAGGGGGATAAAATAATAATTTTAATATAGACACATAGTGGAATATTACATGGAGGTGAAGAGAATGAACTATAGTTCTAAACATCTGAATAAAGGTGACAAAATTTTAAAATTAGATCATGTAATACTGCACACACTATTGTTTATCTATGTAAATTGTTGGCCAATACTGCGAACACTGCCAACACTAAAACAATTGTATATAGCTATATATAGTTATACACATATATGCAAACACATATAATGAATACTTGCATATGTAATGAAAGTATTGAGAAAGACAGGGAATGAGTAATTAAATAATTCAATTTTATGATTTCTTGTCGTATAAAATCACAGGAGAGGTTTGGCCTGAGTATAAGAAGTGGGGAAAGGGTGGCTACATTATAAAAATAACTTCAGTCATTTGTATGGCTTTAAAAAAATTATATTGTGTATGTAAAAAGATAATAATATGTCATGTTTAAGTGGAGCATGGGTACTTCAATGTTTATTTTTAAACCTCAATATAGAATATATTTATTTCATTTTGATGTATAATATGGCATTGTGTATATAGAACAAAAACCATTTTATTCAAAAAGTTCATTATCTAATAAATTATATGTGTTTTCTTTATGTTTAACAGCCAGACTGTAAACTATATGCAAGTACAATGAATCGTTGCACGAGAGAAATGGATCCAATCTGTGCAAAGAATGACGTCACTTACACCAATAGATGTCGATTCTGCAGTGAAAAGTTGTGAGCACACAAGATTAAGTATCTGATCTTGTAAAGTAATGAAGGAACCACAACAAAATGATAGAAAAACCCATGTTTCTCATGACGCAGGCACGATCTATACAGAAAATAACCACATGAGCTCTATAAAAGTCACAGGAACTCATTTATACCTTTTTCTGAAGTTCTCATTTTTAAAAGTAGTTTTGTGTTTGACCTCTCTATAATCCTGCTAGATATTCTGCAAATGTATAAATCGATCAATTTAACTTAATTTAATTATTATCCATTACTAACGGCAGACTAGTGACCAAAATAATGCAATCCAAATCCTAGATGCTGAATAATAATCTCCATGAGGTAGTTCCAACTACAGGAGTGTAATTGAGCAAGAAATCTGACTAACTACAGAACTCTGAAATCCATCACAATCAGCCCATTAATGCTAGAGAGAAACCCCTTTTATGATCCACTTTGTTTCCTGAACTCCATGACCACCTCCAACGCTTCCTTAAAGTATAGGGCAGTCTAGAACACTTTCACCCAATCTCCCATCCTGTCACCTTCATTCTGAAGGAGTTTACAGTGTAAAGGTTCAGCTAGCCTTCTCTCTTCCCTCCATGTTTGCTCTCACAGGGATTTCCTATCATTAAATCTTTGCATGTTTAATCCCAAAGTTGGTTTTCGCTTCTGGAGAAGAACCACTAAAACAATTTCTAATCCACTCCTGTCTCAGGTCTAGGAAGCTTCCAAGACTGAGTCAGGACTAGACATATAGAAAAAGTCAAATAGCCCCAGATGGCGAGAGAACTTATATAGGGTTGGCAAACAGGTGGGGCCCAGCTGCTTGGAGAAATGGAGCACAGATTCTCCAAATTGTCCTATGTGCAAATCCTCCTCATTGAGAAGTATTTTATGCAATACTTGGGAAATTAAAAATGTTCTGTTCATAATTTTTTCTTCCTTCTCTGTTTTTCTTTATTTACAGGCAAAATAAAGGAATTGAATTTTGTCATTATGATAGATGCTGACTTTTTAACCTTACGTTTTACAAGTTCTTATGGCTTTTTTTGTAATCCTATTTTATGATGGATTCTACAACCAAAGACACAACTAGTATCTTTGCAATTAGGGCCTTAAATTCCTAGATGACCAGGCTTCTATGGCACATGAGATGGAATATAAGATGTTGAAGATTCTTTCTGATGCTAAGAACCTGGGATTAAATAATTTTTATTCTCTGTGTTCAATCACTCGATGACAGTTTGAAAAACCATTATCTTGATTGTATAATTTGATAATATAAACCTTGATGCAATTTACAATTATAAATGTTTCACTCAATGAACTGTTAAATAATGCTATCTTTATCAAAATGTCTTTTCTTTCTTTGATTTGGTAGTGGATTAATATACATGAACAGTTTTGCTAATTATAATTAAGGAGACATTTTCAAAGGTGACTAAATAATCCTGGCACTCTGGGAGGCCGAGGCAGGAAGGTCGCTTGAGGTCAGGAGTTAGACAACAGCCTGAGCAAGAGTGAGACCCTGTATCTACTAAAAAGAGAAAAATTAGCCGGGTATGGTGGCACATGCGTGTAGTCCCAGCTACTCGGGAGGCTGAGACAGAAGGATCGCTTGAGCCCAGGAGTTTGAGGTGGCTGTGAGCTAGGCTGACGCCACGGCACTCTAGTTTGGGCAACAGAGTGAGACTCTGTCTCAAAAAAGAAAAAAAAAACCCTGAAGCCAGAAACATTCGGTTAATCATCTGGTAGCTACCTGGTAGCAGTAGAAATATTGCCCTTTTTTTTCCCTAAGTGTGTACTTGTATCTGTTTTTCAAAACTAAACAATACGTAGTTGAAAGTATATAGATTGTAAATAGGCCTGGCGCGGTGGCTCACGCCTGTAATCCTAGCACTCTGGGAGGCCGAAGGGAGCAGATTGTTTGAGGTCAGGAGTTCAAAACCAGCCTGAGCAAGAGCAAGACCCCATCTCTACTGTAAATAGAAAGAAATTAATTGGCCAACTATATACAAAAAATTAGCCAGGCATGGTAGCACATGCCTGTAGTCCCAGCTACTTGAGAGGCTGAGGCAGGAGGATTGCTTGAGCCCAGGAGTTTGAGGTTACTGTGAGCTAGGCTGACGCCATGGCACTCACTCTAGCCTGGGCAACAAAGCGAGACTCTGTCTCAAAAAAATAAATAAGTAAAATTTAAAAAAAAATAAAAATAAAAACTACAGTATAGCAAACTAGTAATAATCATATATTATCATTATCAAGTATTAGGTACTGTGTGTTATCCTTTTATATGACTGGCAGCACACGAGGTTTGTTTACAGTAGAATCACCACAAACGTATGAGTTCTGTGTTGTGCTATGATGTTATGATGGCTACAACATCACTAGGTAAGAGGAATTTTTCAGCTCCACTGTAATCTTATGGAACCATCATCATATATGTGGTCCATTGTTGATCAAAATGTAATTATGCAGCACATGACTGTATTTTTAAATTTTCCCATTTTCTTACTGTTATTGATTTCTAGGTTTTTATTCTATTGTCAGAAAAGAACTTGGGAGGATTTCAATCTTCTTAAATTTTTTAAAACTTGTTTTGTGACCTAACGTGTGATCTCTCCTAGAAAACATTTCATGTGTACTTGAGAAAAATGTGTATTTTTTTGCTGTTTGGTGAAAAGTTCTGTATAGATTAGTGTCTCAGTCTTGTTGGACCACTATAATAAAATACCTTAGACTGGGAAATTTATAAACAACAGAAATTTATTGCTCACAGTTCTGAGGCTGGGACATCCAAGATCAAGGTGCCAGCAGATTCAGTGTCTGGTGGGGGGCGGGGGGTCATGCTCACCCTCTGCTTCAGATATAGCACTTCTTGCTGCATTATTACATAATAGAAGGGTCAAACAAGCTCCCCCATGCCTCTTTCATAAGGCCCTCATTCCCTTCATGACAGTTGCACCTTCATGACCTCATCATATCCTAAAGGCCCCATCTCTTAATACTACTGCATGGAGGATTAGGTTTCAACATATGAATTTCGTGGAAGCACAAACATTAAACAAGAATTCAGACCATCGCAGTTGTTTAGGCCCATCTGATTTATAGTGTTGTTCAACTCAGCTGTTTTTTACTGATTTTCTTTTCAGATGTTCTACCCATTACTAAAATTAGAGTATAGCAATCTCCTACTGTTATTATATTGCTGTTAGTTTCTCCTTCCAAATATTTAAATCTGTCAATATTTTTTTTATTTAGGTGCTTTGACATTTGTTGCATATATATTTATAATTATCTTCCTGTCAAATGAATCGTTTTATCATGATATAATAACCTGCTTTGCTTCTAGAGATGGTTTTAGACTTAAGGTCTGTTTTGTTTCATATAAATGTAGCATACCTGCTTTCTTTTGATTACCTTTTGCATGAAATATCTTTTTTCTATTCCTTTACATTTGGCCTGATTCCTAAAATTAAAAGTGATTCTTTTATAAACAGTGTCTCACAGACCTTTCTTAAAAATCCATACAGCAACTCTATACTTTTTGATTGGGAAATTTAGTCCATTTATATTTAAAGTTATTATTGATAGATGAGGACTTATAATTGCTATTTTCTTCAACTTTTTTAGGTTTTGAAGTTTTTTTGTTCCTCTCTTCCTCTCTTGATATCTTCTTTTATTATTTGATGAGTTCTTATAGTGATTGCTTTTATTCTTTTTCTCTTTATCTTTTGTGTATCCATTATAGTTTTTTCCTTATGGTTACCTTGAGGCTTGCATAAGATCTCTTTTAGTTTATAACCATGTCTTTTATGTTGATAACTTCAATCACATACACAACCTCTACACACTTTCCCCTCACACACACACTTTGTGTTCTTATAGTCAGACTTTGCTTCTTTTCATATGAATATTCATTAACAAATTTTATTTTTTAATTTTTAGAGTTAAATGATTTACTCACAACCATTTATAATGTTCTATTACCTGTATTTGTCTATATATTTATGTTTACCAGAGAGATATATGCTTTGATATGCTTTTGCATTTCTATTTTATGTTTTTGTTTCAATTTAAGGAATTTTCTTAAGTATTCTCTATAATGCAGGAAATATTTCCTCATACTTTGCTTGTCTGCAAAAGATTATTTCGCCTTCATTTTTAAAATATAGTTTTTCTATGAATATTATCTTGGTTTGCAGAGAGGTTTTTTTTCAGTATTTTGAATATATTATCGTCATCTCACACTTTCTTGGTCTCAATGTTTCTGCTGAAAAATACACTGATGATTTTATAGGGTTCCCTTGTAAGTGATGAATTGTTTTTCTCTTGCTACTTTTAAACTTCTCTTTGTGTTTGACTTTTGACAATATAATTATAATGTGTCTCAGTGTAGATTTCTTTATATTCTACCTATTTGGGGTTCTGGACTCTTGAACTGGCTTTTTTCTTTTCTGGAAAGCTTTCTTGCCCTTTCTAGTCTGCCACTCATAGACTTTTCTCTGACCACCCTAAAAAAGGCCAAATTGTCTAAATTATAATGTCTTATGTACCATGAAACCATGACATTTCTTGATATGAAGATAAAACTTGGATCCTAAGAAAAGTTTAAGCAGTTGTTTATCTCAAAGTTCTGAGGCACAATTTCAGTATTCTAGATTCTAAATTCTGTAAAGTCACATGTGATGGCAGTGTTATTTTAACAACTGTGTCGTACACAATATCAGTTCATTTATGTGCATACTTAAAATTTTTTATGCTCTAAAAAGTGTACTTTCCTTTACACTTAATAAGAACAGACGTTTTGTTTTGATTTGGTGTTTCCTAAAATGGTATCCCAGTCTTATGATTTCTGTGATCAAGTTTAGCTAGTAAATACTATTTTCTTTGGATACGTGGAAAAATTCATTTTTTTTAGCACAAATAAATGGGCACATGAAACAATTGAGCATACAGAAATAATGAGTATGTAGAAAGATCCAAACACTATCATGGGCTTGGTTACTTTTAATAGATCTAAGCTTTTGATTGACCTTCTATCATTTTCCTTTATTCTGATCATAAATTCCTCCAAGGCCTTTATTTTAGCCCTTTGTCTGGTATAGGGATATCTAGATAGAAATGTAGCATGATTATGGGAATTAATCTTTATCCATTCATATAAGTTTAATATGAGAATGGGTCATTGTATTTCTTTTTTTTTTTTTTTTTTTGCTGGACTTTGGGCCTTGCTGACAGGATCTTATGTGGTCTGGAGTTATATCCCATCTATCAACAAGAGCTTCCCACTGTAGTCCAGAGATTCTTCCTCCTCTGCTAACCTGTGTGCCCCTCATTTTACATCTTCTTCTGCATAAAGATACATAGGCACGTCTCTTTATTAACCTCTCAAACACATGCCCCACAGGCCAGCTCGTATGGGGCACTCCAACAAGTCTCTATTCAGAAATCTCCCAGAAAATGTGGTGATATCCACTCTTATGCTCATGTTCTGTCTGAAAGTTTACCAGTTCACCAGTTAAAACCCACTGCCCTTCTCATGACAATGGGTTCAAGTATGACACTCTGACCTCTGGACACACAGTTGTACTCAGAACCGTCTCCACCTCAGTCCAGAAATGATTTTGCTCTTAGATTTCCACAGTTGTAGGACACATGAAAGAAGGTATAAGGCCTTTCCAAATGAGAAATGATCATTCTTTTAATGGTGGTGCAGACAGTGGGTGGTAATTATCTTCCAGAATGAGAGAGCAGCATCAGCAAAGGCATGTGAGAAGTCCTGGCGTGCTTGAGACTGTAGGCCAACCAGTTTGGTCAAAGCTCTGACTTGGGCAGGGCAAAATCACTATATGTAACCTAAATAATTGTACTCCCACAATATGCTGAAATTTAAAAAGTAAATAAATAAAAAATAAAAATAATTTAAAAATAACCTTCAGGGCCATGCACGGTGGCTCACACCTATAACCCTAGCACTCTGGAAGGCCAAGGCGGGCTGATCGCTCAAGGTCAGGAGTTCAAAACCAGCCTGAGCAAGAGTGAGACCCCTGTCTCTACTAAAAATAGAAATAAATTAATTGGTCAACTTAAAATATATTAAAAAAATTAGCCGGGCATGGTGGCACAGGCCTGTAGTCCCAGCTACTCGGGAGGCTGAGGCAGAAGAATCGCTTGAGCCCAGGAGTTTGAGGTTGCTGTGAGCTAGGCTGATGCCACGGCACTCACTCTAGCCTGGGCAACAAAGTGAGACTCTGTGTGGCCAGGAGGTGACTCAGATAGCAGAAAGCATCCCACCTTTGGCCTTGGAACACCTGTATCCCAGCCTGGTCCTTGGCATGGTTTTAAACCAATCCCCTTTTCCTTCTGAGCCTCAGTTTACCTATCTGTAAGATGAGGGCATAGCAGTTCATGTTACATCCAATATTAGGAGGAAGATATTTTTATTTTGAAGTTAGAATAACATAGAAAAAAAAGAATAATGAATACCTATATGTCTACCATCGGAATTAACTATTGTGTAACAGTGTGTATATTTGTTTCTAGTCTTTTTTTTTTTTAAAGAAATAAAATGAATTCCCTTTTACTGCTCTCTTCCTGGTTTCCATTCCCACCCCCCAAGGCAGTCTCCACTTTGAGTTTGGTTCATACTTTTTCCTTTATAATTCTCTGATAGATACTTTCTAGTGTGCTTCTTTATCCAGCATGACACGCTCCCTGTGGGGAAGGCAGGGTGAGTGGAGGCCCTGCCTGACAGATAAGGACATGTAGCCGGTGGATTTTGTGGTTCTTTTATGCCCTCTTTAAAGTTATACCCAAAGCTAGGGTTGCACTCAGAATGTCTGAGAAGGAGGTCAGATAACTGAAAAGAACTCTTGTGCTGGTAACAGAAAAAACAGCCTAAGCTGCCTCAACCCCTCAAGTAGGCAGTGGGATGAGCTCCTTCTGCTTCAGATGCAGGGTCCTGAGCAGAGAGAGAAGAGCCTGGGGGACTGGGGTGGGGTGTGGCAGCCTTCTGTTGGGTTGGAAGTGCTTTCCCTTTCCCATCCTCCCTGCTCCCTGGGGGAGGACAGAGCTGAGCACAGAGCTCAGCCATCTGGGTGCGTGGGGTGCAGGGATTCAAGCCCAGGGTGGAGGTGGGGCCTCCCTAGATGGCCCAGTGCCAGCCTTCCCGCACAGAGGCTTTGTCTTTTCCCCAGGCTGCAGTTCCTGCTGTGTGGTCAGCCCTCAGCCCTCTGCATGTATTAAAGGATGTCCCCAGGGACCCCAGGAGTGAGGAGCACTGTTTGCTCCTCCACCAGGAGGTGGGGCCTGGGAGCTGGGCCTGGGAGAGCCACTCACCACATGAATGTCTGTGTCCCCCCAAATTCTTCTGACGAAACCTCATTACCAAGGTGATGGCATTAAGAGGCAAAGCTTTTGGGAGGTGACTAGGTTGTGAGGCCAGAGACCTCCTAGGTGAGAATAGTTCCCTTTTATAAAATAGGCTCCAGAAAGCTCCCTGTCCCCTTCCACCATGTGAGAACAGTGGTAGGACAGCCATCTACGAACCAGACAGTGAGCCCACATCAGACACCCGATAAACCAGTTGATCTTGGACTTCCAGCCTCCAGAACTGTGAGCAATAAATTTTTGTTGCTATAAGCACCTCCCCCACCCCTGTATTTATGACATTTGGCTATAGCAGCCCAAAGGGACCAAGACGCGTGAGTGTGAGCACTTAAAATGCAGCCAAGAACACATGTCTGAATCATATTTCAGATGTGTTGGAGTAAATAACATGTATTATTAAAATAACCTGTAACTTTTAACAAATATGGCCCTTTAATAAAGATTTTTGAAAAATAGGGATGAATAAGCACAATGTAGGATTTTTAGGGCAGTGTAACTATTCTGAATGATACCGTCATGGTGGATATACGACGTTATGTGTCCAGACCTACCCAGACTCAGGGAGTGTGCAGTGCCGAGCGTGGGCCCTCATGTGAACTGTGGGCTTTGAGTGACTGTGATGCCATGTGGGCTCCTCCATTGTCCATTCCCCAGATGGACCACTCTGTATTCCTGGGGCAGGGAGCTCATGAGAATTTTATACTTGCTGCTCAATTTTTGCTGTATACCTAAAACTGCTTTAAAAAACAAGATCTATTAAAAAGTTAATTTCACCTGTTACTTTTTTGGAGGGCAATTAGAAAATGAAAGTGTGGTTGAAGTTGTGTATCTGTTGTACAGGGCTATATCTTAAGTCTGTACCCATCGCTAACATGGCCTTGCAACATGGTAGGCACAAATTAAAAGGCGTTTTGTTTGCAGCCAGGCTCTGAAGGCTGCTGGGGCCCAGGGAAGGGCTTGAGTGAGGGGGAGGATATTGGGTTTCTCCAACTTGGAGAGGGAGAGCCCTCATTTATACTTACTGGCACTCTGTCTGAGATTAAGCCTGGATCCCTGGCTCCCAGGGCCACTGAATGAGATATATCACACTGATTCTCAAAGGTAGGAGTGGCAAATGATAACTCCTTTTCTAAACATAGACTTTATTTTTTTAGACCAGTTTTAGGTTCTCAGCAAAATTGAGTGAAAAGTACAGAGAGTTGCCATAGACTCCTGCCCTCCAACACACATGGCCTCCCCGACTCTCAGTATCCCGACCAGGGAGGTACACCTGTTCCCACCAATGAACCTGCATTGACACATCATTGTCAGAGAGTCCAGAGGGTTCCCTCTTGGTGTCACACATTCTGTGGGTTTGGGAAAATGTGAAGTGACATGTATCTACCATTAGGGTATCACACAGAATAGTGTCACTGCTCTAAAAATCCTCTGTGCTCACACTAAGAGAGTAACACTGGTACATGACTGTTGCTAAACTCTAGACTATATTGGTTTTGCCAGTTTTTCCACTAAAGTCTGCTCCCAGACTCAATCCAGGATCCCCTGTTGCATTTTTTGGTCATGTCTTCCTGGCCTCCTCTGGTCTGCGTAAATTGTCTAAGTTCTCTTGTTTCCACAGACAGGTGTCTGTGTGTGTGTGCGCACACGTGTGTGCACATCTGTGTGGGGGGAGGAGTTTTAACGACCCTTGAAAAATATCTCAGGGCTCCACATGACACGGAATCTGTTTCTAGCTGGCTTCCTTCTCTCACTTCTCATCTGTGTATGCATATACCTACTTGGTCTCCTTCTTCCCTTGGTCTCTGAAATGCTATTTTCTCAGAAGAAATCAATGAGGGCATCACAAATGCATGTCCTCAGGGGCTGAGATTTCCTTCCCCAACTGATGGAGGAGGGTTATTTTCTGAGTACAGCAGCCCGGCACGTGCAGTTGGTGTTGAGTGATCAGTGTGCTCAGGTGTGTGGGGAAATGCCTCCTGTGCCTGCCTGGCTCCGGGAGGGACACTTGGGGAAGCCAGGAGACTTAGAGATGTCTGTGTGGGTGTGTCCCCCACCTCTGCTTTCTAATGCCAGGAGATTTTTACAAGTCTCCTGAATCCCCAGAACGTTGATGTTCAGGTGAGTTTAAGCAAAGGTTGGGGAGGACAGGGAGAGCCCAGAGCGCCAACGCTGTGTGGGATACTGTGCTGGGTGTGCCCCCGAGAGATGAGGGCCACCGGCCGCTCTGCTCTGTGGACCCCTCGTTGGGGCTTTGGCCACACTGAAGCTCTGAGGGCAGCAGGCCCACTGCTTCCTGCTGCAGGGCCTTTTGCCCACTGGTTCCCTGGCCTCACCCCCAGTCCTGCATGTCCCCGATCACCCATCCACAGGCCACGGCAATGGCACGCACTCACTGGGCAGGCTCAGTGCAGGATCTGCCATACTCTGTCACTAGACCCACTTCACCTCTGGTGTTGATGCTGCCCTGAGACCACTCACCTCTGGTGTCTGTCTCAGGCCGGCCGGCGCCCCAGCGGGAGCCACAGAGCTGGTGGCAGGGCCCAGCTGTGCCTCCCAGCATAGCTCCAGAGAGTGAACTGGCTGTCTTGTTCCACTGCAGGTTGTCCACACGGGAGGTAGCCAGCATTGAGCCGCTGGGCCCGGCCCAGCAGCAGTGCTCCCAAAAGGCTGCTCTCCCAGGGTGCTCACCCAGCCTGCCACCTGATCAGCATCATCTTCCCAGAGGATGTCAGTAAGCACTGGGGTGCCGCACGTGCTCTTGGTGGGGACCAGAGATATGGAAATGCCCCACTGAGACTGCCAGCCCCAGAGGCTGCTAGAGCCCAGGTTCCACATGACTGACACTTTGCTAAATGTCCTTTAGTTCTTAGAGTTCTTTTGTGGAATCTTCAGTGTTTTCTACATATGGGATCATGTCGTCTGCACACTGGTAACTTTACATCTTCCTTTTCAATTGGAGTGTCTTTTCTTTCTTTCTCTTGCCTAATTGCTCTTTTGGTTGTTGGCATCACCACATTATGTGTGTCTGAACTGGGTGTGCAAAAACATCAACTAATCATAGGATTTTTGACGCATTAGTCTATTAAATCATGTACAAAACAAAAACAGTACTAGCTTTTATAACTGTCCGTGTATTTACCTTTGCCAGAGGTCTTTATTTCTTCATAATGCTTTGAGTTCCTGTCTACTATCCTTTCTTTTCAAGCGGAAGGACTCCATTGCAGGCAGGGCTGGTGGTACTCAGCTTTTGGTTATCTGTCAGTGTCTTAGTTTCTCCATCATTTCTTTTTTTTTTTATTTTTTTTATTTTTTTTTTTGAGACAGAGTCTCACTTTATTGCCCAGGCTAGAGTGAGTGCCGTGGCCTCAGGCCAGCTCACAGCAACCTCAAACTCCTGGGCTCAAGCAATCCTGCTGCTTCAGCCTCCCAAGTAGCTGGGACTACAGGCATGTGCCACCATGCCCGGCTAATTTTTTCTATATATATTAGTTGGCCAATTAATTTCTTTCTATTTATAGTAGAGATGGGGTCTCGCTCTTGCTCAGGCTGGTCTCGAACTCCTGAGCTCAAATGATCCGCCCACCTCGGCCTCCCAGAGAGCTAGGATTACAGGCTTGAGCCACCGCGCCCGGCCTCTCCATCATTTCTGAAGCACAGTTTGTAGGATTTTGGCTCTTGGTTGACAGGCTTTTTATTTTTTCTTCTAAGACTTTGAATATTTCAACCTACTGACTACTGGCCTCTAAAGTTTTTGATGACAAATCTGATGATGATCATGTGGGGAAATTATGATGACATTTATCTTTCTGGCAGCTCTACAGATGTTAATAATGGACTTTATTGTGTATCACACACCACAGAACCCATTTTTATATTATGATGATGTCAGCTATGTTTTAGCATCACCCTGACACCAATCCGAATTAAAAGAAATTGAATATTTCAAGGATACACATGATGAGGTTTTCAAAAGCTTAAAGTAATTTACAGATTTTCAAACTATAAATGGAAAGGTCCCTGAAGCATTGTACAAGTTTAAATTTCTAATATGCTAAATATCAATGTCTATAACCATGTAAACAAATAACACTTGTTTTCTTTAACTACTTCGGTACGAGCGTCGACTAGAGTCAATAGCCACAGATGAACGTGCACGTCGACTTTAGCCAATAGCCGTGTTATGACTTTTCTAATTTTTCATTTATCAAAATAAAATTGTGAACATTTAAAAATAACATAATGAAAACATATATGTATATGTTACCTATTCTGATTTACATTACAAGTAGACCTGCCTGTAAAGTAAAACAAGCTTTCAGTGCGTTAAATCTTTCCTCATCACGCAAGAGCAAAACAGATTCGTCATCAATGCACAGCACAAACTATCGTGCGGACTGTGAGTGCCAGCTGTGGGCAAGGTTTCGCGGCTCGTGAGCGTGGTACCTAAGTCATTAAAGAGGAAAGTGTTCCTGTGACCGAAAAATGAAAACAACCCTGTAGGTTTTACCCAGTCATGATTGGCCCATTTCGTGCTCTGACCTCATAAAGAGCCATTGTTACAAAATTCCTGAGACCTATATAAGCCCCTGGCTGGGCCTAGGATTTCGGTCTTTATTGCCCGGGAAGCTGTTTTTTGGTGACCTGTGGATCTTGACCGTAGCGCTACTGCTTTTTCCTTATTAGTGAGCATTGTCAGTGTAGTTAGTATAGTTAGTATTGTTGGTTAGTTGTGTTAGTGTAGGATAGTTAGTAGTTTGTTAGTTTTGTTGTTGTTATAGTTAGTATTGTTTGTTAGCAGCATTAGTGTAGCGTAGTTAATATTGTTTTTTATTAGGATAGTATACTTAGTATTATTCTTTTGTTAGTGTTAGTATAATTAGTATTGTTAGCCTATTTAGCACTATTTATTAATATTGTTAGTGTAGTTCGTATAGTTATTGTAGTTTGTACTGTTAGTATCCTTAGCCTAGTTAGTATAGTTGGGAGTGTTCACTGGTTACTAAGCACAGTTAGTATAGACTGAGCATAGAGGGGACCATGGCTCAGGCCTTGGACTCCAGTCCACCCATGGAGAAGTTGAACAATTATAAGCTCCTCAGGGAAATTGGCTCTGGCAGGTATAGCAAGGTGATGCTGGCCGTGCACATTCCCACTGGGACCAAAGTGGCAATCAAAATGATGTCCAAGAAGACCCACCCCGGGCTGGAATGTCTCCACATGGAGATCAAAGCCTTGAGGGCCCTGAATCACCCCAATATCCTCAAGTTTCTGAATGTCATCGAGGATGAAGACAACCTATGCTTGATAATGGAGTACGCCAGTGGCGGGG
>VSMD01133795.1:0-16343 GCA_008750895.1 Mirza zaza | reverse complement strand
TTGAGACAGAGTCTCACTTTATTGCCCAGGCTAGAGTGAGTGCCGTGGCGTCAGCCTAGCTCACAGCAACCTCAAACTCCTGGGCTCAAGCAATCTTGCTGCCTCAGCCTCCCAAGTAGCTGGGACTACAGGCATGTGCCACCATGCCCGGCTAATTTTTTCTATATATATTAGTTGGCCAATTAATTTCTTTCTATTTATAGTAGAGATGGGGTCTCGCTCTTGCTCAGGCTGGTCTTGAACTCCTGAGCTCAAACGATCCGCCCACCTCGGCCTCCCAGAGAGCTAGGATTACAGGCTTGAGCCACCGCGCCCGGCCTGTGGTTTTCTTTTTTTTATGTCAGATTCTAAGCCATTTAATAACTGGCTAAACTTACAGCCTCAGATCCTGTTAAGCATTTTTTTTTTTTTTGAGACAGGGTCTCACTCTGTTGCCCAGGCTAAAGTGTAGTGGTGTCATAGTAGCTCACTGTAGCCTCAAACTTCTGTGCTCAAGTGATTCTCCTACCTGAGCCTCCAGAGTAGCTGGGACTACAGGTGTGTGCCACCATGCCCAATGAATTTTTCTATTTTTTGTAGAGACAGGGTCTTGCTCTTGCTCAGGCTTGTTAAGCAGAATTTTTTAAAATTTTTGCTGGGACAAGGATACGTGAAGCCAAGTTGTACCAAAAACAGCAACTGCAGTTGCTGCAATTTTGTCTTCAACTTCACAGTGTTTCCCTGGGGCAAACACACTAAGTTAGTTGTCCCTGAGTTCAAAGCATTCAGCAAATAGTGGTAATGCAGAGTCACCAGACACGTACACCTGATTGCCATGACACATACAGCAATGTTGTATTAGCTAGGGGGCTACTCTGTTTCTCTGCATGGACATATACAGCAACACAAATTGGAATACAGCAGAACCTGTCCCCTGTTGGCAGAGGCTCAACCCAAAGGAATGGAGAGATCAGTAATCATCCCAGCTGGTATAATACTGAATTGTTTTAAAACCAACTCATAATTGATGCCAAGTAAAAGCACTGTGTACCCATTAAAATACAGCATCAGTGAAGAAATAAATAAGTACATGTGAAACCTTCAAAAGGATTTTTTGTTAGATTTTCAGATTTCAGATGACTAATTTCATCTATTCTTGTCAATTCTTTTTTGACTCTTAAGAGGAAGACTTCTTATCAAATTCGCAATATATTCAAAGACATAAAAATGTCTCTAATATTGTCTACTTTAATATCTTAAAGTTTTTATACAACACACAGCTTTTTTGTTTTTCTCTGCTACAAGAAATTACAATTGCCATTCACTGTAAAATTTGAAATTTGAGACATACCTTCTTCCAGTCTTTCTTTTTTTTTCTTTACTGTTTTGGTTGTAGAACTGGCTCTGCATCTCCATTTGATTTTATATCTCACTAGTATGCTTTATTTTTAAACTTAAAATTTTTTCTATACTTACTTTTTAAATTAGAACAATAATATAATTATGTTATAATTAAAATAATAAGTATTTCTATTTAATTACCAGTTACAATTTATATAGATTTCACTGTAACTGTGCTATCTGCATCAAACATTCAAATAATCACATTACAATGTTACATTGATGCATAGGAAAAAGCACTTAAGGCCAGCGCGGTGGCTCACGCCTCTAATCCTAGCACTCTGGGAGGCCGAGGCGGGCGGATTGCTCGAGGTCAGGAGTTCAAAACCAGCCTGAGCAAGAGCGAGACCCCGTCTCTATTATAAATAGAAAGAAATTAATTGGCCAACTAATATATATAGAAAAAATTAGCCGGGCATGGTGGTGCATGCCTGTAGTCCCAGCTACTTGGGAGGCTGAGGCAGCAGGATTGCTTGAGCCCAGGAGTTTGAGGTTGCTGTGAGCTAGGCTGACGCCACGGCACTCACTCTAGCCTGGGCAACAAACCGAGACTCTGTTTCAAAAAAATAAATAAATAAATAAATAAAAGAAGAAAAAGCACTTAAATCATTTTGTGGACACCAACTAGATTGGTTATGTGTTTATATGACATGACACATGCCCACAATGCACAGAACAATGTCACAATGACATCTTATACAATGGAACAGCTAACATGAAGTGTAGCCCTATAAAAAAAAATGAAGTTGCATCAACAGAAAAATATCTTACATAGGTTCAATTTTAAATTTAAATATAAATTAATTAAAATTAAACTGAAATTAAAAATCTGTTTCCTTGGTGATTAATGCTAGCCACATTTTAGGTGCTTAATTACCTGTGTGGCTAGTGGCTACTATATTTGACACAAAAGGCTGTACCATAATTGCTTGGTCCTGGCTTGCTTTTGAATCCCAACTTTGATCTTCTCACTCTTTGCTGTGTATTGGACTCTTTGTCCTTTGGATGGACAGCAGCTCAGACCCATTGTCCCTCACTGCTCTCTGTTGAATTAACTATTGTGTTATAGCTTCAGCTTTTTGGCCCCATTCTCCAATAGCAGTTATTTGGCTAGCACTGCTCCCAGACAAGCCTGACTCTCCTACAAGGTGTGGGGAACAGGAAGGTGCAAACATTATTAAGAAGGAAACAGGCTGGGCAAAGTGGCTGAAGCCTATAATCCCAACATTTGGGAGGCCAAGGCAGGAGGATCACTTCAGGCCAGGAATTTGAGGCCAGCCTGGGCAACATAGCAAGACCCCATTTCTATAAAAAATAAGGGAAAATTAGCTGTGTGTGGTGACATGCACCTATAGTTGCAGCTACTCAGAAGGCTGAGGCAGGAGGATTGCTCGAGCCCAGGAGTTCAAGGCTGCTATAAGCTATGATCAAGCCACTGCACTCCAGCCTGGGCAATAGAGTCAGACTCTGTCTCAAAATAAAAAAAAAAAATTTTTAATTAAAAAGAAAAGGCAACAGAAGTCAAGATAAATCAGGAGGCTGTAAAAAAGCAAATGGCAGTTCTAAATAATTCTTGTTGTTTGGTCTTGGACAAATGACTTTTAAAAAAGAAATATTTACCGAAGATATTACTTAAATATTGACATAATTATTTTTGAAAATCACAAAATAATGGAAGAATTGGAAATGAACCAACGTTCTCATTTTCAAAAAGGGGAAGAAAGAAGATTCTGCAGATAATTCAGAATAAGTAGATTTAATAACCGTCTTAAGCACAATCCTGGCATGGATTTGTCAAAGAGTAGCATGTAAGTTTTTAGAAATTGAAGTAGTGATCACTAGGAGATAACTCACAATCACATAGAACAATCTGGGCTCAGCACAACCCACTTCCTGTTTTGATAAGCTTGTGAGGCTGCTGGTGTTGCTGCAGATGGCTGAGTTTCATCAAAGCACTTGGCAACGTCTCTCACAATATTTTTGTGGCAAAATGGACACAAACAGGTTGGATGATAGTATCACTTTGTATCTGATGTTTGTTAAACAGATTTTTTTCTCCCTGCAGAAGATTTGGATGATGTCTCTAAAGAGATGATGTCTCAGGGTCTGATATTAAATCTGTCCTTTGCAACATTTTAGTGAATATAATTAAGAATACATTGGATGAGGACACTGTGCATTTTTACAGGTAGCAGAAATCTGGGATTGATACCCAATAAATTAGAAGATAGTCTTTGAATTCAAGAAGATCCCAACAGTTGATGTTTGGAGTTCAAATTTGCCTCACCAAGGCATAAAATAGGGCAAGAATGTAATAGAATTGCAGAGTGATTTGAAGTCTAACTTGTGTTTACCTGGGGCCAGACCACCTCGGGGTAGTGGGTGGTGTGTGGGAAGTACGTATAGTCCCAGGAAAGTGGGTCATGATAGCAGTGGTCTCTGATTGCTGTAATTACTGGAACTCTAGACACATGCAAACCTCTTTCCCTGGACAACATTCTGGGCGGCCCCCACTTCTCCCAGCGAGCAGTTAAGGTCTCATCTGCAGCTGGCATTGATCTGGCATTGCTGCCTTGTAGCCTCTGCTCCTGTTGGTTAGGTGCAGGCTGTTGCTGTTGCTGCCACTCCTACCCCAGCAGCCCCTCTACCCCATGCCCATTTCACAGCACCCAGTTGGAGAAGGAATCTGCTCTCACCAGAGTCAAGAAGTACTCAGTTTCCACTGTGCAATGCAGAATAGTGACCTTCAAAGGTAAAACCTGCTTTCTTTCTGAGGTCTAGTTTCTACTGTAGAGCAGCAGTCTCCAACCTTTTTGGCACCAGGGACCAGTTTCATGGAAGACAGTTTTTCCATGGACCAGGGTGAGGGGTGGGGAGGATGGTTTCAGAATTATTCATTACATTTATTACAGTTGTAGCTGCTCCCCAGCACTAGCATCACCGCCTCAGCTCCACCTCAGATCATCAGGCATTCGATTCTTATAAGGAACGCACAACCTAGATCCCTCATGAGCGCAGTTTACAGTAGAGTTCACGCTCCTGTGAGAATCTAATGCCATTGCTGATCTGACAGGAGGCGGAGCTCAGGTGGTAATGTGAGCAGTGGGAAGCGGTCCTAAATACAGATGAAGCTTAGCTCACCCACCTGCCGCTCACCTCCTGCTGTGCGGTCAGGTTCCTAACAGGCCACGGACTAGTACCAGTCTATGGCCCCGGAGTTGGGGATCACAGCTATAAAGAACAAAAAGGAAAGTTGGAATTTGCAACTTTGTGGCCGCTTTGCCAGTCTCTCCACATGGCCCAAGCGTTGATACTAGAGTGCCTCAGGGCTCTTATCATTGCCATGTACACTCATCATCTAAGGAAAATTATAAGCTGGAAGCTCATAAATTTATATCTATAGTCCATATTTCTCTCCTGAGATTTACCTATTTTCCTTCTTAGTACGTGCTAGTAAAGTATATTTGACAGTCTTTCAGTACACCACCTGGCATCATATAGACCTTTTATTCATCTGGTTTTTGAACCCACTGGAAGATACGTCTGATGAGAGCAAGGACTTTGTATCCTCAGCACATAGCACAGTGCCTGGCACTTAGTAGACAATCAATATTTGTTAGGTGAAAGAATAAATGAAAGCATAACTGATTTCTCTCTCCAGCCTCTAATTCTTTTCTTCCCATATCTGTGCTCTCACTCTCTCCCCCAACCCCTGACACACATGCATTTTTACATAAATAACTTGTATGCTGGTACTTGGAGCCCCCCTTACCCCTTGAGATCTAGGTTGCCTTGAGCCCAAGTCCCATGACCTGGAGGGCCCAAGCTTCCCATGGATTTCTGGAAATGTATGTGATCCTGTGACCCCCTATGCCTCATCTACACATGCTGTCTCTGTCCAGCCAACATCAACATAGATGTGAAATCCAGCTTTTCCACCAACCAGAGTACATAGACGTCACAGAATAGCCAGGGTCACTCACATCACCTACTGCCCTTGATGACTTGGCGTTTCTAGGTTGTCCTTCACAGACCCCCTTCCTCTCACGCTCCATCCAGCTTCTTCCTCCCACGGCTTCCCTCCTCGTTCCCTTTCTTTCCATCTCCCCCTCTCTTCCCCTTTCCTTCTCTCAACTCTCCCCAGTTCTCATCTTTCCCCTCCCACTGAAGAGCACCGAATTCCTTCCCCTCTATAAAGTACTTTCCCAACCTATACCCAGCTTTGGTTTCTACCATTTCCCCCAGGTGTTTACCTAGCTATCCATATTGCTGGTGATGAAACTGAGAACTACAGAGACGTTAAGTTTTTGCTCAAGGTCACACAACCAGAAAATAAAGATCACAAATAATCACATCATCTACAGACAATCATCATTTCAGTAAACAATTCCATGGTTTTTCTATCATTTGATTTTTTTTTTTTGAGATAATCTCACTCTGTTGCCCTGGGTAGAGTGCAGTGCATCATAGCTCACAGCAACCTCAAACTCCTGGGCTCAAGTGATCCTCCTGCTTCAGCCTCAGCCTCCCGAGTAGCTGGGAACCACAGGCATACAACACCATACCTGGCTAATTTGTCTAATTTTAGTAGAGACAGGGTCTTGCTCTTGCTCAGGCTGGTCTTGAACTCCTGAGCTCAAACAATCCTCCTGCATTGGCCTCCCAGAGTGCTAGAATTACAGGTGTGAGCAGCAGTGCCTGGCCTCATTTGATTCTTTAAATGAGATATTAAATGACAATTTTGTAACCTGAATTTTTAACTCAGTGATATGGCATGGATGGCTTGCCATGGCAATAAACACAGATCTACACCATCATTTTCATGGTTACACAGTGTCCCATTATGTGGAGATAGCATGATATAGCCATTATATGGTATTTTAAATAATGTTGAATTGAACATCTCATCTATTCATTTTTGTTCACTTGTCTGATATTTTATCTTGGTACAAATTTTAAGAAGTGCTGCCACTGAGTCCAAGAGTGCACATCAGTTTACTTTAATGTATTTGAGACTCAGAGATAATTTTATCTCTTAAATGTGTTATTTCGTATTACTTTTCTAGATTGAACAATGACAAAATTTATAATTAGGTGTTTTCCATTAGAGTATTAGTATAAAAACAGACCACTATATGTTATCTTTTCACATCGAACTACTGTCGGTAAATTTTGCCAAAATAAACACATAAATATTTTTATCCATGAGCTCATTAGGCTTCTTCACATGGTGTGTCACCCTTGAAACATCAGACAGTGAACTTTGGGCTAATGGTGTTGTTAGCACCTTCTAGTGGTAAGAAAGCAAAATCCAGCAGTGACGTCCAGGTTTGTTGGGGTTGTTTTAAAATAAAAAACCCAAACATAATCTTATTGCTTCATGGTATTTTTTACTTTTGTTAACATAGCGGCAAAGACCATGAAACTCCGAAAAAGAAACTAAAATATCTTGACGTCAATTCAAGCCTAATTTCATTTTAAGTATGAAACTATGTATTGGAGCTTAGTTATAAAAGGTCAAGATATTTCAGGGAATGTGAGGTCTTTTTTTTAAAAGGTTAACATTTCCCACTGTCTCAAATTTTTAAACACCTACTTTAACTGTAATTGTCTTTGTGGTTAATTACTTTTTATATCGCCTCAGCTCAGTGTAATACTACTGACTTATGCTTAAACAGAAATGCTAATGGGATAGTATTGTGCTAAATCACATCCATCTGGCAACAAGAATAGAAGATGTGACATTGTACATTTAGTACCAAAAGACAGAAAATATGACCCTATTAAGACTGGAAAGTACTGAAGAAGAGTTATCTCCTGTTTCTTCCAATAGCGTTCCCTGAATTGGATAGTACAGTGGATCTCTGTCCTCATATTATGATGAGACAGTTTAAAACACCATCTTGAAGATTATCTGGGCTGCTTATGGTGGCTCATGCCTGTAATCCTAGCACTCTGGGAGGCTGAGGCAGGAGGACTGCTTGAGGTCAGGAGTTCAAGACCAGCCTGAGCAAGAGTGAGACCCAGTCTCTACCAAAAATAGAAAAAAATTAGCTGGATGTGGTGGCTTATGTCTGTAGACCTAGCTACTTGGGGGACTGAGGTGGCAGGAAGATCGCTTGAATCCAGGAGTTTGAGGTTGCCGTGAACTATGATGCCACCACACTGCACTCTACCTGGAGCAACAGAGCAAGAGACTTTGTCTCAAAAAAAAAAAAAAAAAAAAGAAAGAAAGAAAGAAAGAAAGGAAATGCTAAGCACCTTGCTAGTTAATGGGAAAATATTGTATAAAGTTTATAGCATAGCAAGAAAGAGAAACAATAAACAAATAAAATTTGAATAAATCTGGATTTACAATTGCAGCGAGTGTCATGGAGAAAGACAACAGGGTGATGCAGGAGAGAACAGGGGAGGTGGGAGGGACATACCTTGTGGGGAGGTGGGGAGGGACATACCTTCAACAGGTGTGGGCTCCTCTCTGAGGAAGTTGTATCTGAGTTGAGACCTGAGGGAGGATTAAGAGTGAGGTGTAGTGGGAATACAAGCTTCTACAAAGAGGAGATGAGCTGTGCTGAGGCCCCCCTGAGCAAGTGTGGCTGCAGCGTGGAGAATGAGGGGAGCGGAGAGAGGAGGAGAAAGCGGCTTTCTGGGCCTCAGCACTGTGGGCATTTGGGGCTGGATGGCTCTGTGTTGTTCGGCTGCCCTGTGCATTGTAGAATGTTTAGCAGCGTCCCTGGCCTCTACCCACTAGGTGTCAGCAATACCTTCCCCCCACACCCCAGTTGTGACAACCAAAAATGGCTCTAGACATTGGCAAATGTCACTCAGGGCAAGAGAAGCACTGGGTTGGAAGCTCGGTCAGGGCCAAGTCAAGTAGGGCCTTGGTGGCCATGGTGAGGTGCCTACACTTCATTCTTAGGCCAGTGTTTGTATCCCCACAAAATTCATATGTTGAAGCTCTAACAACCCCCAATGTGATGGTAGTAGGAGGTGGAGCCTGTTGGGGGGTGATTAGGTCATGAGGGTGGAGCCCTCATGAATGGGATTAGTGCCTTTATAAGAAGAGACAAGAGAGCTTGCTTTCTCTCTCCTTGCTTTCTGCGATGTGCGAGTAACATGTGAAGACATCCTTCTGTAAACCAGGAAGCCAGCCTTCACCAGACACCAGATCTGTCAGCACCTCGATCTTGGATTTCCCAGCCTCCAAAACTGTGAGAAATAAATATTTATTGTTTAAGCCCACTCTGTCTATGGCAATTCGTTATGGCAGCCTGAAGTGACTAAGACGAATGGGAAGCCGTGGAACATTCCAAACAGGTGAACTACATGATCCCAATGACAAAGTCTGTGATCTTTGAAAGTTCCCTTTCAAGATTATTCAAGGATTGAGGCCACTACCACTTTGACTAGAATCTGCCAGTCCCAGTTTATCCTCGGCTTGTGCCTCCCTGGATCCAGAGCTCATGCTAGGTCCACTCCCTAGAGTCACTTCCCCTGGTTCAGACAACCACCCCCACTGACTCAATTGTAAGCAGGCAGCTGGGGAAGCACGTGAACCGAAATCCGTTTTGCTCATCTGAAAAGTTGGGATATTACCTAGAGCTGTTGCAAGAATACGTGAAAAAAGTACCTGGCACAGTGTCTGGGCATAGTGGCACTCCGCAAGTCTTAGAAGGAAGTAGAATGAAAATACCTCTTGTGGCAGTCACGCAGGCGTGTCCCTCAGATCTCCATTCAAGAAAAACCTTGCTGTTCAGCTGCCAAGAGTGCAGTCAGCTGACAGCCTCCAGCTGTCACTGCCTTCAGGCTCCACCACATCGTAGCTGAGGTCATGCTCTTCCTGGAGGGCACTAGGGCTTGGACATTTCTGCCCAATGTAGGACTCTTCTACCAGGCAGTCTTGTTCCAGAGCTCTCTGCTGAGTGGATGGAGATCTGCAATGTCATCTGAGGCTCTCCTGCACAATACGACTTCTCCAGTCCCTGTCATTTTTCATAGGCATTGCTTCCCAGTTAGCCTCTTGCGCTAACTGCTTCACAGAGAATCCAACTGATGCATCTCTGTTTGCTTTCTCCTCTCCCTGGAACTTTTTTCTCTTTTTTTGCCTCCAAATTCTTATTCATACTTCTAGTCCCAACTCCAATGTTACTTTCTTTGCAGAGCTTTCAGGAAACTCTTACAGTAGGTGCTCCTTCCTCAGTATACCCACAAAATGTTATTTATATCTTTATCATGGGGGAGTGGAAGGGAACCAGTATCTACTGAATACCTGCTGTGGGTTGGGAGCTGTACTAAGGAATTCTTATACTTAAATATCTACTATATTCACCCTGAATTTTCACACTAGTCTGGGAGGCAGGGCTTAACATTCCTACTTTGTAGATAAAGACTCACTGCTGCAGTGATCTATCTGTATCAGAATAATTTTTGTTAGTCCGACAAAAAAACCAATTTATTTTCACTATACTACTATGCATTTAATGTATTTTATTGTACTTTATCTGATTGCATCTCTAGTTTTTGATAGTGGAAATGCCTTATTTGCTATTATAAAGCAGAACCAGGGTCTATGTAATACACATGTAGTAAATGCTTAGTCTGTAAATGAATGATGGCTAGATTGGACTTCCTCTACTGCTATGTGGAAAGCTGCATTTTGAATAATTGCTAAAAATGTATGGTAGTGTGACTAACACAGGCCCAGCAGTATTAGTCACACTGCTGCTCTGCTGCTGCTAAATGCCAGGATTAGAGAAAATACAAACCACTGGGTTCCGTGGAGGCAATATTGGAATTTGCAGCTAGGACCTTTCAGAACCTAAGTTTTAAAAACCTGTCACTTACAATGAGGAAACAAAGGCCATGTCAGCTGGACCTGAGGCCAAATGAAAGTTTAAGAATGAAAACGGCAGAGCTAGTTGATTTGCAGGAAGCGAGAGAGAACCTCATGGCTTCTATATTCTTGTGAATGTGGAGCTGGACCTTCTGGGCCGGCAACAGCAGGCTGGGAACTGGGGTCACTGCAGGGACCAGACCACGCACGTGGGCGGGGTGCAGGTGCTAGTTCTACTATGGAAAATTCTCTCTCACTTTTTTTTTTTTTGACTGCACAAATAGCTCAGCATATTAGCTTCATTTTTGGCTCCCACATTTGAGACATCTGAACTAAATCAATTGCCGAGAGCTACATACACCACCACCGTGGAGCTTCATGGCTTGTCTGGCCCCCACTTCATTGGGCTGAAAATGGGAGTTGGCAGAGAACAGATAACATCTACGATTATTTCTAAAGAGAAAATCTGTGATTGCCAACCCCCTAGAAGGTTACTGGGGGATGAAGAAGTAGCCACCAGGGAGCTGGAACAGGGATGTTCAGGCATGTACAGTTGATGTGACTGAGACTTGAGATGCTTGTCAACACGTGCAGCACAGATCCAAGTAAACATTGCCACCTAGTGGCAACTCACTGGAACTCATCCATCTAGCCATCCATTAATTTATCCATCAACATGTATGTCCATTATCCATCCATTTAATATTTATAACGTGTCTACTATGCGCCACGTACTATTTAACAGCAAACAGTGAACAAGAGAGATTGTCAAGTGTCATCCCTAAGGAGACATTCTAATGGAGACATTCTAAGTCCCACGCCCCATAGTGGTAGTCAAGCCCTCAGCAGTTGACGTGGTTCAGATGTCTCAAACTTACAGGCCAAAACTAAAGATGATGCACTGAGCAACTGGTTCACTTTTAAAAAAAAAAAAAAAAGTAAAAATTTTCTTTTAATGGAGAAAAGATGGACATGTTACATGTTGGGTAAAGCAGCTTCTGAAACAAGCCAACTTGAAAGTTCCTTTTGGGTGGTATTTTTAACTATACCACCTTAAGAAGAACTTTTCTTCTCAATTCTTAACATTTCTAGGACTATAAACTAATTTTTAAAATGTGCCTAAATGTTTTTCTGTTGCTATTAAACACCATGAAAAAGTACTAATGTAGTCCCTAATAATTTGGAACTAATTGATAGGTACACATGGGCACAGAAAGTAGTAACAATCTTTGGGAATCAAGAAGGGGGAGGGGGAATGAGGGGAGGGGTAGAAACCTACCTAACAGGTATGATGAACACTGTTTAGGTGATAGGCACACTTATAGCCCTGACTAAAGCATTATAAAGCTGTCCATGTATCAAAAACATTTGTAAACCCTTAATATTTTGAAATAAAAAACAACTCAAAAAATAAATTCTACTGGAAAGGAAATACTGTTAGAAAAATCAGGTAGCCCTGACTGTCACATGTAAACCTGAGAAATGTTCGTTGCAGTAGGTGTGTCGGGGTAGAAAGCTGTGGCATCTTTCTTCACACATCATAAGGGTCACAGCTGACATTCCTATAACAAAAGACAGGTTAATAAATGAAATGCATTACACATTTATTTAATCAAGGTTTCGTGTAACACAGGAGACTTCAGAAATAAAGACACAAAGACTCAGGGACAACTGTCCTTTTTTTATGCTTAAGGTTGAGGGAGAATGGACAGCCATGTAGAAATGTGACTGGACAAAAGGGTGTGATTTAATGGCACTAGACTGAGCAGGGAGACCCAGCAAGGCCTGCCTGTCCACATTCTTCTTGGCCTCCCTGTGTAACATTCCCTCCCCCTGGGTATGGGGCAGGACCTCTCTGGAATGAGGGTCTTCAAGGGAGAAGGCGGAGAGTGACTTTTCTAGGTTCTAGGGATTGCTTTATGGGGAGAGAGGCTCTAGTTTCTATGATCCACCTTGGGAGGAGGAATTCTGGTTTGTACGACTTGATTTGGGGGAAAAAGGGGGACGGAAGACAGGAGGGCAGGAGAAGGTCTGAGAGAGACTTTGCTTCTGAGGCCTTCCATCTCCTCTAGTTCAAAGTCCCTAGCAAGCCTCAGTGCCACAGTTTGGGGCATGGTTATCTGAGCCCCAAGAGAGGCATTCTCAAGGACACCAGTAGGCTACAGAGAACTTCCCTTCCTCATCGCTCCCCAAACCAGAATTTTCTCACATTCTTTACATCTTCTCCTCCCTCTACTCTCTGAGTTACGAGAAAAAAAAATATGCTGCCAAAAAACAAAACTGCCGTTTATTCTATTTTATTGAAAATACTACCAATAGATATCATTATGTTAAACAATTTGAATAAGTCAAAATGCAGTAACAAATATTTTAAATACATATGTTAAGAAAAAAATACCTTATGTGGTTTTTTTTCTTCTTTAATTTCTTGGTTCCAAATAGAGAAAATATCAAACCAACCCTTTGGCATAGATTTTTTTACAATAAAAATTGGTCAGCGTAGCTTTCCATTCTGTTTTGTCTTTCTTATATTCTGTCCTCCAGATTTTTCAAACCAAACAATAGTAACAAGAACGTGCAGATCTGAGTAGAGATCCCAGTGTCTGTGTCAGCTCCCACTTGCATCTTCCTGGCTCTTCCAGCTCCGCCCTCCTTGGGTTAGGGCTTCTGAAGTCTTGCTGCTTAAACTTAAAGGTCCATGGACTCTCCTGAGAACATGTGGTCCCACTGGCACATTTTAATGTGCTAATGTTTATCCCTAAGATGAAAGATTGCTTTAAAATCAGGTTTATGTTGTTAGTCAACGATGCCAAGATCAGAAAAATTAAATGGACAACTTATTTAAATAAAAAACACCTGAAAGCAGATTAGCTGTCATTTGTATGCTGTTCTTTGTGTGTTGGGTTTAATATCCTGAGACTCCAGTGTTTTACTAATTAAGGCTGTTTGGGTTGCAGAAAATTACCTGCACCAGCTTCAACCAACCCCAAGGCACAAATGAATTGGAAAGCTCTAGGTTTCTTTCCCCTGGCACAAGCAGGAAGCAGAAACAGAAGGCAACATCAGCAAGCCTCAGCTCTGGTAACCTCTTCTGTACATATGTAGTTCAAAATTCCAGATTCTTTTAAGAAAGGATCTGTTAGGCCAGGATCAGGGTTTATCCTCAAACCAATCACCAATGGCCTCTCCGGAGTCTGTAGGACTGGCCCAGCTGCTGACAATTCCTAGGAAGGGAGGAATGATTTTCAGCAGTGCATCCAACCCAAGAAGCACCTACCACATGCACTTCCACTAATATTCCTAACATTCCTTCTCACATTAAGGATGAATGATGTTTCTTAGATTCAATACCTAATTTTCCCTAAATTTAATCCTCAAGATTAACTCAGTTAATAGAACTAAATGCCTATGATGCATGCATGAAACTACATATAAACAACTATAAAAAGGCAAAAAAGTTATCCCCTTTTTGTACTATAATTTCCAAAAAGAGTTTTGTGATTTGCATGTAGTTTCATAACTTCTCAGTAAAAAGATCTATTTTCCTGATAGGACAGGCTGTCAGCACTTTATGTCCAGAATCTTTCATTATCACAATAACTCTATGTAGTGCATTCAATAGTATCTTGCAAAATGTCATGTCTACCTGGAATCTCAGAATGTGACCTTATTTGGAAATAGGGTTACTGCATATGTAATTAAGGTAAGCATGAGGTGAGATCATACTAGATTAGTGTGGGCCTTAAATCCAAAAATGGCGTCACTATCAGAGACAGCAAAGAACACACGGACACAGAGAAGATGAGGCAGAGATTGGAGTGACGGGCCTACAAGCTAAGGAAGGGCGAGGATTGCCAGGCACCCCTAGAAGCTAAGAGAGAGGCATGAGGTGGTTTCTCCTTCAGAGCCTCTGGCAAGGAAACAACCCTGCTGACCCCTTGATTTTGGATTTCTGGCCTCCTGAACTGTGAGAGAATAAATTTCTGTTATTTTAAGCCACCTAATTTCTAGTAATTTCTTCTGGCAGCCCCAGGAAACTGATACACTCTACAAGGTAGGTACCATTCAGTACTGTGCCCAGCATTGACAGCTACTATGTCAGTACCTGCTAGCACCGTCCTTTCCTTTTTCTTTGCCAACAAAGGAAAGTTTTATTGGGGTTGACAATATGCCCATCCTAAGTACTACATTTTCCAGCCTAGGGGTGGTCACTGAGAGAGAAACAGAAGGCACTGGGAAGACTCATTAGAGGAAACTGATTTTTCCCCCAGCCTCAACACAGACATCAGGCCTGGCGCTCCCACAGCCAGGAGAAAACTTGAGAATGGAAACCATGTTCCAAGGAGTATGGAGCAAGCCTGGGTCCTTGGCTTGCTCTGGAGTTGCCCTCTCAGTCCTGGACCTCTTTATCACAAAAGGAGAATGAAAATAAACCTGTGCCTTGTTATGTCACTGCTATTGGTGGTGGTGGGGGGGGGGGTGCAGGATCAGAATTTGAATCCAAATGTATATGATACTAAAATCTCCTACTCATTCTATTATGTCACATGCTTCCCTGATCAAGTTTGCAGGAGGCCTAGGAACAAGCCCTGGTTCAGCTACTAACACATACAGCAAACACTATGCATTAAATACAGTACATATAGGACTCATGTGCTACCCTAGGCCCTGGGCTACAACAGTGAACCCAACAGACAAAATTCCTGGGAGTTAATTAATATTCTAATGAGGGATGACATATAATTTTTTAAAAACATGTCAGTGTAGGATGTGTTAGTGATCAGTGCTATGAAGCAAAATAATGCAGGAAATGTGGGTAGGGAATGCTAGGAAGAAGGGGCTCAGTTTTCTTTAGGGTGGTCAGGGAAGCCCTCACTTTTGGAAGGGGGCACCTGAAGGAGGCAAAAGATTAAGACAAATGGCTGACCAGAGGAAGAACTTTCCATGTAGAAGAAATAATAGTGAGTTACATGACCATTATCAACCTCCGTATCCCAATAGATAAAACAAGACAGTTGGGCAAAATGATTTTAACATTCCTTAGAAATTTAACGAGTACTGTGGGAGCATGTCAAACCTTGCTTGAAAATACCTCCTACCTATAAAGAAGTCCCCATTCCAGGCTAGAATTTCTCTTAGTCCCAGGAGATGTTTACAGGTGTTACATAAAAAAGAAGAGACTGGAGATTGTTCTGAGGTCCAATAGGCTTTGGAAACTGGCTAAAAAAAAAAGCCAATTTTATTAACTGCAGGACTTCTCAGATCCTTTAATAAGACAGTGTAGATAATGATTACCCAAAAGTGAGTTGTAGTATGCAGATTCTGCCAAGATTATTTCACTATGGAAGACTTTTTTATGCAGAGCACCTGGGGAGACTATTCCATAGTCTTTGGGAACCAATAACCTACACCTAGGGCTGGCTAGCAAACTTTTTCTATCATGGAGCAAATAGTAAATATTTTAGGCTCTGTGAGCCAAATGATCTGTTGCAACTAAGTAAATCCACCATTCTGATTTAAAAGCAGCCATAGATAATACATAAATAGAAGGGAATGGCTGTGTTCTGATAAAACTTTGTTTATGAGTACTGAAATTTGAATTTAACACAATTTTTAACACATCATAAAATGTTATTCTTCTTTTGATTTTTTTCAACCATTTACAAATGTAAAACCCATTCTTAACTTGCATACAAAATAGGCAGTGGACTGGATTTGATCTGCAGACTGTACTTTGCTAAGCTCTGCTTTAGATAAATGTACATTTATTTGATTTTTTTTCTTGGTACATTTTTTTTTTTTTTTTTTTGAGACAGAGTCTCACTTTGTTGCCCAGGCTAGAGTGAGTGCCATGGCGTCAGCCTAGCTCACAGCAACCTCAAACTCCTGGGCTCAAGCAATCCTGCTGCCTCAGCCTCCCAAGCAACTGGGACTACAGGCATGCGCTACCATGCCTGGCTAATTTTTTCTATATATGTTAGTTGGCCAATTAATTTCTTTCTATTTATAGTAGAGATGGGGTCTCGCTCTTGCTCAGGCTGGTCTCGAACTCCTGAGCTCAAACGATCCGCCCACCTCGGCCTCCCAGAGAGCTAGGATTACAGGCTTGAGCCACCGCGCCCGGCCTCTT
>VSMD01133793.1:3364-52681 GCA_008750895.1 Mirza zaza | reverse complement strand
AACAGAACAACAATGCTTACTTTATTGGGTTACTATGGAGATTAAATGTCGTAAGTAAGTAAAACAATTAGCATAACCCTTTCACAACAGGCTTTCAATTTAATCTGATAGTTAATACAACAACAACAACAACAAAAAACCTAACTGGGATATGGAATTCTAGTAAGTCTAATTATTCCAAGTCAATAAATTCCCATTACAACAGCCTAAATCACTTAATTTAATATAACTTTATCTAAATTTTTCATGTATATGTTTTATGTTCTAAGTAAAATATAAACTTTTGGCAGACAAGGAGCCCCCCCCTTTGATTCCTTTTCCTCCAAAACACCCTGGTCACTTGGCAATATATATTGACAACTTAGGGAAATAACTTCCTTAGTAATCTGCAGTTACAGAAAAAGCACCAGTTGGGAAAAAACCAGTTGCTGCAAGTAACCACGTGACAGGACACTAGAGGGTCCACATGCGTGGCTTGACCCTGCAAACAGGATTACCTCTAGGGACGCCATGCTTTGACAGTTTAACTCTCCCTGGGCATCCACTATTCTTATAGCAGGGACAGCAAAACCTAGCTAGTAAACTTTAAATATATTTTTTTATCTACCTGTCATTAAGGAGGTATCCCCTAAATGATGAATGAGAGGCAGATGAATCTTTGTACTTTGTATACCAAACACATAAAACAGATCCTCCATTATTAAAATATAGTGTGACTAGTGAATAAGAGCTAAGAATATATTTTATAAAATCTACTTTTTAAATTATTCTTGAAAGCTTAACAGCTAATGTGTTAAATCAGTACTTATTTAGATAAAGCAAAAAGAAACATTAAGCTTATGTATATTCACTCAAAGCACATTTTATTAAATGTAGATGACTATGATTTCATATGGAACTTTTTCTCCTAGAGTTTCCCAAATAGTATTTCAATTAACATTTTACAGAGATTTTCTTTTACAAAATTTCCTAATATTATGCAATATGAACTAAAACTAAGGCATATTAAAAAAATAAAGAACCTAGGGCATATATCTTAAATGATGTCTGTCTATGCATAAGAAAAAATGCTAATAATGCCAGAATCTCCAAAACAAAGCTCCAAAACATCCTATATCTCTTATTTTGGTTATACTTGAAATATTTCTGAACATGCCACAGCAGCTTGATTGCCCACATCAGCAGAATTGCTAAATGAGAGAAGCTTTTACTGGACTGATTTTGTTATCAATTGATATGGTATGAATAACCTGGCAATGAATACTTTTGATTGATGCTTGAAATAGGTATTTTCTGTAACATGGTAAAACTTAGACTAATACAAACATACAGCAGAATTTTAACAAATACAGATATGTGAAACAAAGGGCATTTTTCAGCAACACTAAACTATAGTGCCATTATACAAATTTTACACATTGACCTAACTATAAATGACTTAAAGATAGCATCATATAAGTTTCGAGTTAAATACACTAATAGAAAGTCATGTAATAATATCAAATTTCTACATTTTACAGGTTTTTTTTTTAAACAACTAGTCACTTAAACATACCTTTAGTAAGTTTTATACAGTATTTCTACAGAGCTGACTTGGTGCAGCTGATAAAATTAGAACTCTGACATAGTTAATCAAATCACTCCATGTCATGTCTGAGATATATACACAATGAGAACTTAAGCCATACTTATTTCTATATAACTAATATTTCAATAGTTAAAATTCTGAAGCAGGCAGATAACACTTAAGTTTATTCTTTATTGGTAGATTTGAACATGCTCTTTTATTAGAGACTATGCACTATGTAGCTTAAGAATCTACTAATCGAATTATAAACCTTAACAATGGAAAGTTCCCCAACTTGGATAACCAATATTACATTATTACTGGAGATTTAGAAGGGGCAGTAGTCTGCTTCTCGTGTATATTCAAAATCGACAATTATAGATGCAGTTTAAAATGATCTCTATATCCCTGTGAAAAAGATAAATCTGGGCATGTCTGAAATTAGAAATGTTAGTGAGAAAAACCAAAATCAACCCATATAGTCCATCAAAATAGTCCTTTATAATTATTTTATTTTTATTTATTTCTTTCTTTTTTGAGACAGGGTCTCACTTTGTTACCCAGGCTAGAGTGAGTGCCGTGGCATCAGCCTAGCTCACAGCAACCTCAAACTCCTGGGCTCAAGCAATCCTCCTGCCTCAGCCTCCCCAGTAGCTGGGACTACAGGCATGTACCACCATGCCCGGCTAAGTTTTTCTATGTATATTAGTTGGCCAATTAATTTCTTTCTATTTATAGTAAAGATGGGGTCTCACTCTTGCTCAGGCTGGTTTCGAACTCCTGACCTGAGCAATCCACCCGCTTCGGCCTCCCAGAGTGCTAGGATTACAGGCGTGAGCCACTGCGCCTGGCCGAGTTTTATTTTATTTTTAATTGACAAAGAATAATTGTGTATATTTATGGGATATAAAGAGATATTTTGATACATGTATACAGTGTGGAATGATCAAATCAAATCAGAGTAATTAGCATATCCATCACTTCAAATATTTATCATTCCTTTGTGGTGAGAACATTTAAAATCTCTTTTACCTATTTTGAAATATACATTGCTGTTAATTATAGTCACCTTGCTGTGCAATAGATCAGAATTTACTACTATCTAACTGCAACTCTGTACCCATTGACCAACACTTCTCCTTTCCCCTTCTACCCACACCCCAGCCACCATTCTACTCCCTAGTTCCGTGAGTCTGACATTTTTTAGATTCCACATACAAGATCATAAGAGGATGTTATGTTAATTGAATATAATTTTAAGGCAGAAAGTGACATTCCTGCACATTAGAACAAAATTCTACACAAATATAAACTCCACCTTAGATTTGTTAACTAGAAACCTCTATATTTCTGTGGCCACAAAAATTTCCAAGCAAAACAACTTAACTACATAATTACGTAGAACTTTAATAACTACTGTAACTGTTAAAGCTGACAGTTCCATTCCAAATGTAGAAAAAAAATGAAGAAATGCAGTAGTCCCTCTCCCCTTATCCAAGGTTTCACTTTCTATGGTTTCAGTTACCTGTGGTCAACCTCAGTATGAAAATACTAAATGGAAAACTCCAGAAATAATTCATAAGTTATAAGTTGTGAACTACTGTGAGTAGCATGATGAAGTCTGGTGCCATCCTGCTCCATCCTGCCCAGGACATTAATCATCCCTTTGTCCAGCAGATCTGTGGTGGATACACTAGCCGTCCCTTAATCTACTAGCAGCCATCTTGGTTATCAGATCGACTGTTGTGGTACCCCAGTGATTGTACTCAAGTAACTTTTATTTTACTTAATGATGGCCCCAAAGCACAAGAGCAGTGATTCTGGCAATTCAGATATGACAAAGAAAAGCCGTAAAGTGTTCCTTTAAGTTAGAAGATAAAAGTTATCAATTTAATAAGGAAAGAAAAAAATCATATGCTAAGGTTGCTAAGATCTATGGTAAGAACTAATCTATCCATAAAATTGTAAAGAAGGACAAAGAAACTGGTGCATACTAAATATAGAGTTCAGTATTATCCAGGGGAGATACGGGATTTCAAGCATCCATTAGGGGTCTTAGAACATATCTCCCCCTTAGATAAGGGGAACTGCTATACCAGTATCACTGAAACTGCTTGTAAAAAGTACAACAGTTAAGACTGATATAAAGACTGGTCATAAAAGTTTCAATGACTATGTAATTAGATCTCCAATAACCCCAGAGTCTATTATACAACTGATTTTAAATACAATTTTCCTTAAATAATCTTCCTTGCAATGGGATGGTTTATATTACTGAATGAAAAGGGAAAGACCTATGTAAAGCTCAGAAAATGTTGGCAAAGCACACAATGTTTTGTGCAAGTTCAAATAAAACATTCTGCTTTATTTAAGCTTAGAATGGTCAATAAGGAAATCCCATGAACATTGTCTTTACAGGTGCAGTGGTAGATCAGAACTTCTAATGTATAAACAAATATAATAGCACATGTGAAAAGAAATAAGATCAGACAAATACAAGCTCAGTAGAATACAGCAAAATAATACTGAAGTTATTCAAATAAACTAGCAACAAAGCCACAACCCTCAGTAAAATTATAGCATAATATGCTAACTGGCCATCAGGACTAACTGAAAATATTTATATTGGTATGCATAATTTATTATGACACTTTGTTGAAGATGACTACAGAACAAAACTTCTATAATGTATAATTAATAAAATAACTAGGAAAATAAAAAATTAAACAACTTTATCAAATTAACAAAGATTTTAAAAGGAAAAACTCATCCTTCCCCTTTCTTTCCTGAATAAATCAATCCTAAAGCCATTAAGTGGGGCAGAACAAGGTGGGGAAGAAACAGTGGCTCAGACCAGGGTATCAAAATACTGGAATCCTACATAAAGAACAGCTGTTTGGCATAGACAGAGTCCAAACTGAGGAGACTGCTCACACAGAAGGACTTGGCCTAGCCTAGGCAACCTAAGCAAAATTAGGAGGGTGACTAGGGGAGGGAAGACCTCATTCCTGGAGCAAGATCAGAGAGGGAGTCCCATGAATGGTCAGCCAGAGTCTCAAGTGATATGTGATCCATTCAGGAGGGTGGCTCAGAACACAGCGTTAGAGCTCTTGAAGGGTAAAGAATATGTACCCTCAGAGAAGCAGCCTGGCAAGGGGTGTTTTGTGCCAGAGCTCAGGCAGGATAAAGTGAATGTCCACATGCAGTGGCAGTCTGGTCTGGAGATGTCAAAACCTAAATCAACCTGAGGAGGCCTCCCCATGGAGGTGCAATCCAGTATGAGGTCTCAGAGTCCAAGCAGGAACAAAGAGAAACCCTAGGGAAGAGCAGGCTGTCAAAGAATGGCAAAAATTAAGCCAAGTAAAGGACATCCTGCAGCCTAGCATGAGATGCCCAAGCCTGAAAAAATTGAGGAAAGTGTTCATGCACAGGCAGAGCCAACATGTGATGTCAGAACCCACTTGTGGTGAGGAAGGCATAAGCATGGAAGAGGTGGCAATGGGAGATAGGTTACTATTAATAGACATAAAAGACTGAGTAAGAAACATATTAAAGATAATGGGAAGCAAGTTTCTCAATGTCACAAAAAGGAATCACAAATACTAGAATAAAGCCTGTGATATTAGATTAGAATTGGAAGTAGAGGTATAAATTTGTTTCAATACCTATATAGATATAGGTAGGTAGTCAGGCAGGCAGAGAGCAGATCGTAAGTGGGGGTGTAAATACAGGCTACATATATATATATAAATATATATATGTATATATGTGTGTGTGTATATATATATATAAAAACACGCACACACACACATATACATTTTGTAGGTCTATGCAGAGAGAGGGATTGGTAATTGTGATACCCCCCCAAAATGAAACTGAAGTATCTGAGATCTAGAGCCCAGAATCTTGGCTTCTAAAATATCATCTTCCAGTAAAAGGAATCAGGGCTCCTAAGATAAATGACTGTTTCCAAAGCCAGGGCTGAAAAGTTATTATGCCAGAAAACAAGAAAGTGCTCCAAGTGATGAAGATAAGGCAAAAGATACAGAAGTCTAAAGAGGCTGCCACTGGCCAAATCTGGGACAATTTTAATATCAATAAATAATGATGGTGTGCTAGGTAGAATAATGACCCTCAAAAATGTCCAAGTTCCACTCCCCATAACCTGCAAAAGGGAATTACATTTACTAATCAATTGACCCCAAATAGGGAGATTATCCTGCATCATTTGATGGGCCCAATGTAATCACAAGGTTTCATTCAAAGTGGGAGAGAAAGGCAGAGGAACATCAGAGGGAGATGTGACTCTGGAAGAAAGGCCAGAATGATGCAAGGAGATAAGGACTCAACCCGCTGTTGCTGGCTTTGAAGGAGGAAGGGGGCCATAGATCAAGGAATATGGGTAGCCTTTAGGAGCCAGCAAAAACAAGGAAATAGATTCTCCCTTAGAGCATGCAAGAAGGATGCAGACCTGATTTCAGCCCTTTGATTTAAGCCCAATAAGACCCATGTCAGATTTCTAATTTACAGAACTGTAAGATGATAAAGTTGTATTGTTTTAGGACATAACTTTGTAGTAATTTGTTATGGTAGCAATAGAAAACTAAGACAGATGCCAATAGGGTATATAACTTGTCAGATAATACAGTTAACAGTGAGTCAACAAAGACAGATATAGAAAGAGGGACAGATATAGAGAAAGTTTGATGGTTCAAAGCACTTATCCACAAAATACTTCAGAAAGGAAAAGGATAATTTTATAGTGAGGCCTGGCAAACACCACCTTAGTCACATGACCAAAGTGATCATCACAGCAACGGAACAAATTAAAATCATGATTTGCAACCTGATATGATAAAATGAAAGAATACAGTATTAATTCTGTGACATTTCTAACAAAGATATATAAACTGACTCTAATTATAAACAAACTTGTTATCTGGTGATATACCCTTCAATTGGATTAATGTTTGGTTATAATTAGATTCAGTTTATTCTAGTATTGTTTAAAATAGTAAAAAAATTTAACCATTGAGGATTTCCATTAATGGAAAATGTGTGTTAACCATTAAGCACAATTAAAAAAAAACTCTATGCTACTGAAAATATTAATACAAAGAATTTTGAATAACAAAATAATGCTCATGCATACCTACAAAGAATATTTTAGATATATCAAAATTACAAATGCACATTCCTTTTCACCCAACATTTCTAGTTCTTGGATTTTATCCTACAGATTTACACACACATATGCAAATGAACATGTTAAGTTTTTCAACACTGCATCATTCATAACAGCAAAAGATTACAAAGAACCTAAATGATCATTGAGAAGAGTTAGTTAGAAACATTATGGTGTATCTATAAAATGGAATATTCTGCATTTGTAAAAAAAAAAAAAATAATACGGAAGCTCTTTATGTACTATTGCAGAAGTCTCACAACAATGTTAAGTGAAAGGGGCAAGAGGCAAAACTTATACTGTTTGAATAAAAGGTGAAAAAGGAATATATATACATAGATATAGATACAATTTTGTTTACAGACTAGTTCTGGAAGGATATGCAAGAAAAGGAAACATTAGTTGCCTCCAGGAAAGGTAAGCAATAGCTGAAGAAGATTTTTTCACCATATACATTTTAGGCCTTCTGCATTTTGTACCATGTGGCTATATACCCTTTTTTATTAAATAAATTAAGCTTATAGTTTAAAATTTAATAAACATTATAGTTCACAGAAAAAGAAAAAGATCAAATCTATCCAAGTAATTTGGCTTTTCTTTATATGTTTTATTTTCCAAATTTTTTATTGATCAAGTATTAATCAGAAAATTTTTATTTTAAAAACTGGAATTATCTAGAAAAATGTAAAGATGCATAAAATCATAGCTAAAAACATAAAACTCTTTAAATTCTTATTTTCCATTATCACTATTCCATATTATTTTTAAAAACTTAAAGCAGAAACTTAAAATTCTCTAACCTTTCACAAAGCACACTCTTATATGAAACTCACATTCTCATTGTATTCTTCATTTTTAAATATTTGTTGCACTGAATGGCTGAGATTCATAGACAATACTAAGAAACAAAATCTTTCTCTCTATCCTATTCAAAAAAAGCCTTAAAGCAACCAATGATGCCAGTATTTTCTCTCTGTTGTTTTTGAATTTGGAGTTATAAACAAATATCTATCCTAGATGAATAATAGAATATGTGAGTTTAGATAGTAATTCAGAGAGAGGTCAACTATGCAGACAGAGCAGTTTCTGTTCCCACTCCAACTTTGACAAGGCAAATTGGAGGCCTATCTGGAGAGTATTAGTCTCACTCTCATCCTAAGCAAATATCCTGACAAAATAGACACCTGGAGCCAAGGTCACCAATAAGTCACTTCCCTGTTACTAATGAAACAAACAAACAAAAATGGGAGCAATGAAGAGTAGGCCTGGAAAGAGATGAGAAAAGCTACAGAAAAGTGAACAAACTGGATGAGGCAGAAAGCTCTTTAGAGAACCCAGATCAGCTGAGTTCAGTTTCATATCCATATATATTTAAGAATAACACTAGACTGTGAGTGAGTAGAACCTTCATTTTACAGAAAGAAATCAACCCTCTTTCTAAAAGTCACTGCCCAATGTTTTTCGAGTATGCCACTATTTGAGTATGACAGAGTAAGTGGGATGACCAAGAAATGAAACCAGGTCTAGACTCTTAATCAAAATGCTGTATTGTATCAATCCCCCAAAATTAAGCACTCATCACGTGGAAAGTTTTCACTAGAAAAGGCTCAGATTTAATTTCAACTTTATCAAATAAATACAAAGATATTTTAGAATACAAACAGACGTAATGTTGCTGAGAGAAACATTGCTTGTTGGCTTAAACCATGTTATAAAAGGCTACTGCCTTTCCTAGAAGTGTGATGATTACCATCTATAATAGCAGCAACTTGGGGGTTGGTGGGACAGATAAATCTACATCACTCTATGAATCTTCACATCAATACATTTGCCTCTAAGAACAAAGGAAAAAGAAGTTTTGCACCCTCATTTCTTAACTGCTTTAAAATATTTTGCCTCTCTCTGCCAAATGCTTTCATAACCTTGCAAAGTAACAGATAGGTCTACATTTCATCTTTTTCCATCACTAAAATAGTGAGATGGATGTAATGATCTGAAATTCCTTATAAAATAATGGCAAAATAAAATGCATTTATAAATTCAAGACTAGAACTCTGAAAAGACATGAAGTTAGCTTAAGATCTCAAAATGCTACAAAAATACTTTAAGACTAGATTACATCAAGAACATTCCCAAATTCGTTTCTATAAAATGATTCTGTAGTGATCTGCTTTATACTGAGGCATCCCTATACCATGAACTCCAAATTTTCTATGCACAAGAGCCCAATATAACAGCTAATTTGAAACTGAGTTAAATTTTTTTTTATTTCAGCATATTATGGGGGTACAAATGTTAAGGTTATGTGTGTTGCCTTCTCCCCAGAGTGAGAGCTTCAAGTGTGTCCATCCCCCAGATGGTGTACATCATACTCATTATGTATGTATATACCCATCCCTTCCTCCCCCTCCCATCTGCCCGACGCCCAATAAATGTTATTCCTATATGTGCACTTAGGTGTTGATCAGTGAAACCAGTTTGCTGGTGAGTACATGTGGTGCTTATTTTTCCATTTTTGGAATACTTCACTTAGAATGGGTTCCAGCTCTATCCAAGAAAATACAAGAGGTGCTATATCACCATTGTTTCTTACAGCTGAATAGTGAAACTGAGTTAAATTTTATTTTTAAAATTATTTTATAATTGCACAGAAATGTAGATATTTCTGGCAAGTCACAGTATTATATATTGTGTTTTATTATTATTATGTTTAAACATTTGACTTTGGAGGAACTTTCTGTTCAACTTTTTATTTGCTATGTAATTCTAATGTAAATATCAGCCTAGAGAGAACTGGCCACCCACTTCAACTTACTAATTCTTAAGGAGGTAATTATTTTTCTTGGATATTTTTACATTTGATATTGCTTAAATGTGCTTAAGCAGTCAGTCAGCAAATATTCATTGCTCAGAAAGTAAGAACCAAACACTGCTTAGGTCAAAAAGTATTTGAATAGGACAAGCAGCAGTTAATCCACTGAAAATACTTAACAGAAGCTGACGCTACCAAAATAAGACTGGAAAAATTAGTAATAGTAACTTAAAAATTGTTGTGAAATAGCTAGTGACTTCCTGGTGTTTTTAAATACTCACCTGTAGCAGATAGGAACTGCCTGAATCTAGTAAGCTCGCAGCTTCATTCTGCATCGTGTTCTGCTGTGTAATTGCATCTTCTCGTTTCCGTTCCTTCTGCCCTGCTTCATCATCTTCATACTCATCTAAGCACTGAAAGAAAAAAGTTTCCATTTTATTTCCACATGTAATTTATAGAATGTTTTGATAGTATGTAAAATATGTTTGACAGCACTGAAGAAATATTTGTGCATTCAGAAATAAGTTTATACGATAAAGGTGTTCCTTTCAGCAACATGTACATTTAACTCCTATAAATTAAATTATCTGCTTAAAACTCATATCTCCACATTTCACACCCACACCAACATGTTTTTTCCTTAAACTTTAACTACCAGTGACAGGGCTTTCTCAAACAGAGGGTTCATACATTAAAAAAAAACTATGTCTACCTTAAAACAAGGCACTTTTACAGAGGGTAACAAAAGATACACTACAGATATGGAATTTATAGTCTACTAGGGAAGATAAGACATAACACATAGATAAGTTAGTGATAAAGTCCACTTTCTAGCTTAATACTGCCTATAAGAGTATAAAGGAAGAGTATTTTCACCTAGAGAGTTAGGAAAGATTCTATGGAAAACCTTGTAATTTAAAGGATCATTGTAATTTGGAATTGCAGATACAGAAAAAATTACAGATGGTAAAAAGAGCATACTGCAGAAGTTAACAAAGGAGGATTGCTCAAAACTGAATCAACACCAGCAATTATTTATCTCCAGATTTTTTACATGAAAAACAACATAGAAACAAATCTCTATCCATTGTACCCATGGGTTGAGTTATCTATTCCTTGCAGCTGAACACATTCTTAACCAATGCACTGCCTTAAAGGGTTCTGGTAGAGACCCTCCCAGGCACAGGCACTGTTTACAGACACACTAAGACACTGATCAGAGCACAGTAAAGCAGGGAAAACAAATGGAATCATGCATAGAGAAAAAATCATGCATAGACAAGAAAAACACTGAGGCCACCACACAAACCAAGAAGGGTCATCTAAAGGTATGAGGAACATAATGAAGGGAATGCTAGCTTGCTAAGAAGCACATTCAAAGACACGGTCTACAACGGGCGATACGGAAGAAAGCATCTGTCTGAGACGGAGTATTACAACATTAGGATACCCTGGAGAGGAAGTCTAGAGACAAAATGGAAAGGGCAAATTAAAGGAACAAGCAGGCTGAGATTCCAGAGAAAGTTCAGGGTCTTCTCCTGAAATGCAACAGATTGCTTATACCTGGCCCTTATCACATCAACCTGTGGCAACTGGGGCCTGGGGAAACAGTACAAGAAAAATTGTGATACTGGGCTATTACTATTGCTTTGAATCCAAACTGTTCTTGACTAACCCAGGAGACTACAGTCTTCTGCCAGAATACACAGGCTAACATTTCAGTTTGCAAGCAGGGTGAGATTTCAGAGCCTTCACAGTTCTTGACAGAGGTAAAGACTGGAAAGGCATATGCTTTGATCACCAAGGAATGTAAATAATAAATAGCCTGAGAAGTTTAGATTTTTCACTACATACCATGGAAAGCTGTCACAGTGCTACAATTCCTAGGAATATAAGTACAACACGATCAAAATTCTTTTTGGAAAACGAACCTGGTATAGCAATTCAGAGTACAGATTAACAGGAAGAGGAACCAAAAATTAAAAGACTAAACAACATAGTAGGCAATTTGATCCTACGAAAAATGATATATCCTAGGTTTAAAACAGAGTCAATGAAAGAAATCTAGTACAGGGCACAAAAGAAATAACTCCTAACTAGAAAAATAATCTGTCTTAGGAATTTTAAAAAAACTTTCTCAAAATAATAGACACTGTCATGCTTAATGACAAAATACAAGCAAAATTTAAAAGTAAAATCAAACATAAGACAGTGACGACCACTACCAACATAAGAGATAACATCATTCTGTGACAGCTGATAAAATGAGGTAAGAAGAATAAGAGATTTCAACATTAGAAAGGAAGCAAAATTACCATTATTTCTGAAGATATAATTTTATAACAAAACCTTAAAAATACTTTAGAGTTTTGAGAGTTCCTTAAGATAGTTTTTCAGTAAGTGTGCAAAAAACAGCTTCCCAAAATAACATCAATAGCTAGCTAAAAAATTAACAGCCATAAAATAAACTAAAAAACAGTACCTATATGAAAAAAATTATGAAACTATACAAATTGAAACTTACTCTTAAATTAAGAAAAACCTACTATTGTGAAGGGGTGAAAGATCCTGGATACTTTCTGGACAGCCCTCCAGAAAGTGTTTTATTGTAAAACACAATAATGAAAAATACATGATAGAAGTCATAACGCAGAACAGAGAATGAGGCCGGACACAGTGGCTCACATCTGTAATCCTGACACTTTGGGAGGCCAAGGCCCAGGAGGATTGCTTAAAGCCAGGATTTTGAGACCAACCTGAGCAAAAACAAAACCCCATCCCTACAAAAAACAGAAAAATTAACTGGGCATGGTGGCATGTGCCTGTAGTCCCAGCTACTCAGGAGGCTAAGACAGAGGATCCCTGGAGCCCAGGAGATTGTGATGCAGTGAGCATGAAGATGCCACTGCACTATAGCCTTGGCAACACCACGAGACCCTGTCTCAAAAAAAAAAAAGAGAGAGAGAATGAAATAGCATAGAAAGCATTTTAAATCAAGCAGTTCTTCAATTATAGCACAGAGATAAGGGGTGAATCATTTAATGTAAGAAGCAAGAGTCCAAGATCTGGAAAGAATAAAGAGTGGTCTCATCTCTAGTCTTCTACTCTATGAAAGCAATCATCCCTCATTCTCCAGCATCTGGACTGCAAAAATCCCTTGCCATAGGATGCAATGTCAGTAGCTTAATGTTAGAATTTTAAAATCATAGATTAGTGTAGACAGAAAGTAAAAGTTAAGGCAAGTATCCATAAACTCCCTGAGCAATGGGATATTATTTTGTTCATCCTTGTTTTCATTTTCTGAGATGCAGCCCTTCAACACTAACCTCCTCCCTTTCCACTCCCCCTCAATAAATGTAGACTTCCTTACCAGCACATTAAAAGAAAGAAAGAGGCCAGGTAAGATGGCTCACACCTGTAATCCCAGCACTTTGGGAAGGTGAGGAGGGAAAATCCTCTTGAGGCCAGGAGTTCAAGACCAGCCTAGGCAACATAGCAAGACTTTATCTCTACAAAAAAAAAACCTAGAAAAAATAATTCTACACTTTGTATGGAACCAGAGAAGACCCTGTATAGCAAAAGCAATCTTAAGCAAAAACAACAAATTGGGAAGCATCAGTTTACCAGCCTTCAAGCTATAACAGCAGCATGGTACTTCCTTAGCGGGTTGTTGATTTCTTAAAGCTTGGTGAATAAATTAAGTCTACTAGAAGTGATAAGCATGTTGCCAAGAAATGATCTGACTGACATGTGCTATGTCTTCTGCAGCAACATGGATGGAAATGGAGGTTATCTTAATTCAAACAAGCCAGGTACAGAAAGCCAATCATCACATGTTCTCACTCATTAATGGGTGCCAAAAAGTGTGTACACATTGGTCATAGAGAACAGAATGATAGATAATGGAGACACAAAAGAATGGAGGGGGGGGGGGGATAGATAATGAGCCTTAACCCTAAAAAGCATTAACTTGACCACCATGTTATCTATGTTGGTAACAAAATTGCATGTGCAGTCCATAAATTTGTACAAAAACTAGAAAAAATTTAAAAATAAAATGTGCACAGATTTTTCCAGGAAGACAGCTATTCCAGAAAACCCAGGAATATCTTTGTAAGCTTATTTGTTAAAAAGTTGCTTGGTATTTTGGAACATGTCACTAACAGCAAAACTATTCATGATATTTCAGTCACTAATAAAGTACATTTTTATCTGTCCAAAAAAAACAGAAGCCACTGTTCTATATTTTAATAGTTCTAAGACTTTGTTTGAGGCAATAGACTGCACCATCACAATATTAGCATCACCACAGTATTTCAAACTCCTGTTATGATAGAAAACATACCATATATTAAACATATTCAATAGGTGTTTGCTGAACTAAATACTAGGGTGTTTGGTGGAAAGACTAGGGTGATTCAACCAGATGACAAAAGACACTAAGGCTAAGCAGGTACTGGAATGTGAAGTCATAAATACAAAGAAACCAGCTAATCATCACAATTTCTTGAGCAAAATGACATAATGTACTCCCCTTTTGAAAGACCAACCTTACAGTAATACATACATTAAAAATGAAAATAAACTTAACCTAGTAATCTTAAAGGTAGTGGCTTCCTATTACTAAAATTTCTATTACTATAGATCAAAGGTTTTTAATATATCCAAAAATTATACAAGTTCACAGCCTGAAATAACTAAAAAGAATTCATTTCACAGTAGCTTTTTCCTATCAATTTTATAAAACAATTCCAAAAAAATTCAGAAGTTCAGAAAAAACAATCAATATACCATTTGCCTATTTTAAATGTAATTTGTATTAACACATTTTTAAATGATTCTAATATATGGAGAACAGTTTATTCCACAGAACTTTTTAATTAATAAGAATTTTTGGACAGTAGGAATAAACCTAAGCACAAATGACAATCATCACTCACAGTTATAATTTATCTAAATCATGCACACTGAAGTAAACAAGAAAATGCAGTTTTAAAAAACATTTCAATTTAAACATTTAAAATTAATAAAATTAAATTTTAATAAAATACATGCTTAAGCCAAGTTTTGATATTTTCACAGTTTAAAATCTATGATATACTTTCTAATTCTTGGAAAAGTTCAACTAAATATTGCTTCACATTCCTCTTTTTTCACATTTGTTCTCCTCCATAAGTAATGAGTCTTACCAATGAACATGACAACTTATTCATCTCCAAACAGACAATACTGACAACAGTTCATAAAATCCTTTAAATGATACTGACATTCCTATTATGCTCATTCCTTTAATTTTCAGAATCCTTAAAAAAAATTAATGTCAATCTCTTCTATCCAAATGCTTCAGCTTACCTAATATATGCACATCTGATTTTAATTTAAAGAATCCATACAAATTCCTAAGGTGTTTTAGTTTTTCAACAAATATTGCAAATATAAACAATTCTCTACAAAGCTCTAACAAACTAAGGGAAATAGGGCAACATTTTTTAATATAAATCAAAATGAGTAACAGAACTACAACAGAACTAAAATGAAATGCAAATTTTAAATAGTTAAGTAAGTTCAATTACATTTTAATACAATATATCATATAAATATGGTTCAAAAAGCATGACTGCCCAATGCATCTAAAAGACAATCAAGTAAACAAACGATCTTAGCAAAGCTTTTAAGGGAAACAAACAAACAAAAAAGAAAAAGAAAAAAGAAAAAAAAAAGAATTAGAGCTCCATAACAGGGCGACAAAAAATCTGTATTTGGGATCCCACAATTCAAACCATGAATGTGGATTAAGTGTCTGTGCTTTCCAAAATTAAAGTTACTATATCCATGAAAGGTGCCAGGGGAGTTAAGAAAGATTCCACTCATTTTCTTGAGGGAGACCATGTCAATCCTATCAGAACTGCTGCTTCTTTATCTGCCTCCTCCTGTGGTAATACCATTCTCATCCTCCATTTAGTCCTCTATCTAGCATATACTATTCTGTCATCACTCAATCTCTGCCTAGCTTTTCCTCACTTTCTATTACTGCTCCTAAGCCAAAATTTATTTAGAAATGTTTAAACAAGCAAAAAAATTCCAACATAAAAAAAACTGAAGATCAAATTAATAAGCATCTCTATGTGAAAAGAAATGGGCAAAGCGAACAAATGGCATCTCTGTTCTAACTGGATAGCAGAAAAAAGCTATCACATATCTATGTTACAATGAATGAAAAACTGCTACACACACACACACACACACACACACACACACCCCTACATTAGAAAATCTGGGAACTAAGTGAATAAATTAAAATCTGTGAATTTTCAAGACTAATTATTAAACATCCTGATTAACTTTGTAAATTAGCAACCAATTTGATTTATCACACTGAATTAGTTACGCTTTATAACAACTTGGTAATATATTCATTGTAGTATTTTGATCTCATGGATTTAAAAGCTGAGTCAGCAGCCCCTGGGCAACACAGCAAGACCCTGTCTCTACAAAAAATTTAAAAATTAGCCAGGTACGGTGATCCACACCTGTAATCCCAGCTACTGAGGAGGCTGAGGTACGGGGATAGCTTGAGCCCAGGAGTTTGAAGCTGCAGTGAGCTATGATCAGGTTTTCTAGCCTGGGTGACAGAGCAAGACCCAGTCTTTAAGAAAATAAAAACAAACAAAGGCTGAGTCAGCAATAACATAAAAATTAGTATTTTGGACAAAAAAGAAATCTTACTTATAAAGAATCTGAAAATCTAACCCTCCAAAACAGGAAATGAAAACATACAGAATTTCATTCTTATACAATTTTAAAGCCCTTTCCACACCATTAAAATTCTATAAGCAATACTATCGGACATAACTCAGTCATGGTCCATGGTTGGTATCCAACCATACTACCTCTTCCTGGGATCCTCTCAGATCTAAGGGCTAAACAATGTCAAGTTCTCTAATTAGCAATATTCATGAATAGAGAAACAGGACTCTCACTCATCTGTTTCAACAAATAATAATAAACTGTAGCTAAGTACTTTTTAACAAAAATACTGTTCCTAATTATAAAATTAATTACAAAAAAACCTTAAAAACAGAAAAAATAAAAAATAAAAATCAGTCATCACTGTGGTACAAATCTTTCTACTAGAACTTTTTTTCTCAATTCAGATAACTGTGGATATCCTGTTCTGAAATGTACTTAGATCATCTTTTCATTTGGAACAAAAATTTTGGTAGCTGCATAGCATTGTATTAGATCATGAATACAGCCTGATTTGTTTAATCATGTCTGTGTCATGGGACATCTAAGTTAAATAGCCTTTCGTGTAAATTTTTGTGTAGGTTTTCTTTCTTTTTTTTTTTTTTTTTGAGAAAGAGTCTTGTTCTGTTGCCCTGGCTAGGGTATAGTGGCAACATCATAGCTCACTGCAACCTCAAACTCCTGGGCTCATGTGATCCACATGCCTTAGACTGCTGAGTAGCTAGGACTACAGGCACAAACCACCACGCCAGCTAATTTTTCTATTTGTAGAGATGGGGTCTCACTCTTGCTCAGGCTGGTCTCAAACTCCTAACCTCAAGTGATTCTCCCACCTTGGCCCCTCGGAGTGCTAAGGTTATAGGTGTGAACCACCCCACCCAGCCAAAATTTTAAGGTTCTTTAAAGATACTGCCAATTTTCTCCCAGAAAGGTTGTGTACAGTTGGTCTCACCTCTATTTTTAATAGTGGTTTCATTGAATCCTAGTTAGCAAGATGAACTTTTGTCATATTTTTATTGGCATTACAAATTTCTTTATGAATTTTTACTTTCTTCACTAATGTCATCTTGTCAATTTTTATATTGGTTTATTCCTTTTCTTAGTATTTCTAAAGTTTTGAGATTTTTCTTTTTTATGCTAAGAAAAGGTTTTTCCCACTCTAAGATCTAGTAAACACATATTTCCTAATTTTTACTATCTTATTTTTAACTCATCCCATATTTAATTTGTCATATAGTAAGTTGGAATCTATGGGTTTCTCCTTTGATAGCAAGCAACTATTCTAGCCAAGTACTCAGAATCATCTGGGGCTACAACACTGACAGTGGGTTGCATGAATTATGGCTCCTATGGGAGTTGCACTGCCTACCTTCTTTCTGGGTTCATACCAGGGGGCTCTAAATCTACCTTCTCACCATTAATTCAAAATGATAACATTTTTAGCCTTCAATTCTGTTCCGTGATATTAATATTTGAGCCACCTTATTTTTATCACTATAAATTAATAATCTCAAGCAGCTCCCTTTTTATTCATTTTTAAAATTCTTAGCCTATCCCAGTCAACAGATTTTCTTAATAGAATACTTATTTCAATACATTTCAATTCATGTATAAATTATGTGGATAAAACTACTGACATTTATTAGTAGTGTGACCTTACAAAATAGGGACCATAGCGGTACCCACATTAATAGGGCTACTGCTGAAGAGGTTACCAATGACTTAGAACTAAGGAAATGAAAGTAGATATAGACATGGCTACACTTACAGCGAACAAGTAGAATCTGACCAGATTAAGGAGAGGCAAAAGCAGAAAAAAGACAGCAGTAACACGGTGACATCTACTTTACTAGCTTGTGACGTTATACATGTAGGTAGAAAATTTAAGAGGGGAAATGGTGGAGTCTGGTATTGAACATTTGAAATATTGGTGGGATATACAAGATAAAACAAAGGGCGAGAGGTACAGAAGAAAGGATAAACTTCTTCCACTAAAAATGCAAGGAAAGCTCTTAAGATGAATTTAAGCACAGGTAAGTTAGAAAATACAGGCAAACAAAAACTCAGGGAGTTCTAACAGAGCATTCTCCAGTTTATCTGAGAAGTAATTGTGCTCCTCTGCTGACAATCATGGGTAAAAGAAGTTTAGGATAAGGTAATGAGCATGAGGCAGATTAAAAGTTTAAAACAGATATTGTAGGAGAAATAATAATAAATGAAATAAATATACGTAAAAAGATTTCCACATAAGTGCTGAAGGTCTGGCTCAGAATGCAGACTCTAAGACCTCAAATGGCACTAATCTGTAATAATATTAGCTAATTTAAAGAATATTACTGCTATGAATTAAATTCTACTATGAAAACTTCCTCATCAATAATTTCAGCAAATTGTCTAATTATTTTTGGAATGAGTATGATGGAGGGATATCCCATGTCCCTTAATTGTTCTAACAGGTGACTCAGAAACAAATTTTGACAAGCAGGATATTAATTGTGCAATTACATTTGAACATAACTTTGTTGATATTTTACACCTATATTTGACTTTTTCTCCCCACTGGAATTTTTTTTTTCTTCTGTTACTAAACTTAGTAAGGAAAACTCCAGGATCATACTACTTTTAGATGAAAACTCTTTCCTCAGTTTTACATTATAAACTCTTTCATTATCCACCACCCCATCTCAACCTAATTAGACTTGTTTTAATACTTAACAGTTGGGAGTAGGAGGCCTAAGTATTTATAACATAAAAATTCTTCAACATGAGTCACACAAACAATGCTAGGAAAACAAAGTAAGCACTAGTATAAGGAAAAAGATTATCTTCAGAAGAAACTATCAAAACAGGCAAATACTTAAAATACATTTTATCTTAAGTATATCAATGATGGCTTTTAAACAAGCTTAGTGCTAAGGTTAGAAAAATAAACAGTGCTCTCTTCACTTCAGTAACTCACAAATTATTGATTACACCTCTAGAGAATCAATAATATGAATAAAAAGAAACCTAAAATACTTATTTTTTTTTTTTTGCTTTCGACTATGGTATTTAATTAGTCCAGTATTCACAGCCTTTCTTCAGCTACCTTGATCTGGTCCCTCTAAAGAAGATTTATATTCTTGTTTAAATTTCCTTGTCCCTTGGGCTTCTATGCAAATCCTCTCCCTCTAAAAATATTTCTAAAAATAATTTATCATATAAATCTTTCATACCAATATATACTTCCATTTTTAAGAACAGTTCCCCTCACAAGAAATTAAAAGTTTATGTCTATATAAAACAAACTAAAACTGACCTTGAATGTAAACTAGCACTTAGCACAAAGGCTGGCACATATCATAGGTACTTAAGAAATATCAAGAAAATAAATGAACAACTTTACAAGTTAACTACGTTAGCCTACAGCCTGCTCCCCATCCACCAAGGGAAAGACTCCTCATTTTCTTTCCTTAGAACTCCCTTAGTGCTAAATCTTCCATTTCTCTCCCATCCCTCCACCTCAAGGCTCAAGGATTCAGTCTTTGCTATATCTTCTTCCTCTATCCCAGGTCTGCAGTCATACTGTAACCTAAGTAGGCAATTCAACCTTTATGACCACGAGAGATTCTGTCTCCTCAAGCTCATTAATACTTTGGATACACACACCTCTGGCAGGTAGAAGAGAAAGGAGCTAGAAGAAAACTGATTAGTTGGGAGCATGGGGATGCAGATTAAAGAAATTTAATCCTAAAATAGTTTGATGGATTAAGAGTTTGTAAGTATATGTGTACATATTATCTGAGAGTCTGAGGTTAGGGGAATAACTAAATTGTATATTCTATTACATTGGCAGTGGCTAGAAACTAAAAAAAGTGAACAGAGAACTAAAAATTTAATCCTAATTTTATCTAATTACCATACAACACACCCATCATTAAATGTTAGATTCATTTAACTTTCATTAGATAACATTAAGTGGTATTTGTACCCTTAATTCTCAGGTTTTGTTAATTATACAGAAAGGCAGTTAACTCTGATATATATTTTTTTAATTTTTAAGAAAACACTATTCATATTAACTCAAATATACGGACAATAACAATAGCAGCTAACAACTGCATAGCACCTGTGTGCCAGGACTATTCTAAGTGCTTTTCAGAGCATAACTCTTTTAATCTTCACAACGACCCTATGAGATAGGTACTATTATTATCCCTATTTACAGATTTGAAAGAAGTTAAGTAACCTGCCTAAAGTTACACAGCTAACAAATGATAGAACTGTGATTTGAACTTAAGACAATCTGGCTAGAGAGCCTATGTTCTTAACCATTAGGCCACATTTATGATAACTAGCTTGTTCTCTACTTTTAGTGATACCAACAAGATCTCAAATACAGTCAATATTTTACGCAATGTTTATTAATAGGATTAAGAGAGTCAAATGATTTGCCAAGGGAAGCTGCATAACAATTCCTTTCATGATCATTGTGAAGAATCACAAATATTTATTTGAATGCTACAAGGAGAACTGGGATGGAAGAAAAATGGAAATATGTATTTCACTGGATCTAAGATGCCACTGATTGAAAATATATCACTATTCTATGTATTACTGAGAAAGCAAACTCTGCCAAACTATAATATGTTATCATTTCTAAATATACCAGGATATAAAAAGTAAACAAAAATATTACTAAGTCAATGAACTACAGTCACTTACCTAGGACACCTTCAATATATGGTTCCCTAATATTAATAGATGAGACTATGTAAAAGAAAATTAGCATTTCTCGAAATCTGCTACATCATTCTGGAAATCCGTATATTTGAAAGAAATAAAGGACTTGAGAACTGCCTAAGAGTGAAGTGTAAATTGTTTTCTTCTTTAAGACAAGAAGAAAAAATGGTTTACCAAAGATATGCCTACATTAGGGCATAGGTATTTATTTGCTATTGCTGCCATAGCAAAATACAACAGACTGGGTGGGTTAAAGTACTCAGATTTCTTTTCTCACAGTTCTAGAGGCTAGAAGTCCAAGATCAATGGTGCTGGCAGGTCTGATTTCTCCTGAGGCCTCTCTCCTCACCTTACTGATCTTCATCTGGCCTTTTCTTTGTGTACATGCATCCCTGGGTATGGGGGTGGGGCTGTGTGTGTGTGTGTGTATGTGTCTTACCGCCCCAACTCTCCTTATAAGGACACCAATCATACTGGATTCGGGTCCTACTCTCACAACCTCATCTAACCTTAATTAACTACTTAAAGACCATATCTCCAAATATAGTCAGTATTGGGGGTTAGGGCTTCAACATACGAATTTGGGAGACAACACTTAGTCTATAACAACATATGACTGCTGATCTTATTGGAATCAAAGACAAAACATCTAAAATATGGGATATAAAACATCATATCTAGTATAGCAAGCTACTGTTGAGGTAATAGTATTCAATATAAACTCATTTCTACATTAGAATCAACAACTCAAAAATAACACAAAACAGACCAGCTCTTCATTTGAGGCTAAAATAAATCACCATATTGGATTTTTGAATATTATTAAAGGCTCAAGAAAATATTCTTATTTTTGGTTCTTTCTACATTCTTATACTAGAATCAATTCACATTTTGTATTACAAAAAGGCAAATCTTGCTTGCAGGCACTTTTTGCATACTTATAGTCTACATTATTTAACAATAAAAATCACTGTTTATCTTTGACTCAGCAGCACCTTGCAAAGTGCCTGGCATATAGTAGCAGCTCAATAAATGTCAGAGGGGGAAAGGAAAGAGGAAAGGAGGAAGAAGGGGAGGGAAGTGAGAAGACAGAAGGACGTTAGATATTTATCAATTCAGGGTACAGCACTCTTAATTCTTACCTGCTTTAGTTTGGTACCCTGCAGATTTGAACCAAAATACTTAACATTCGAAGAATGAAAATATACATAACAAATTTAAGGTGTAACACAAACTTCAGTTGGTTCTTGGCTTCATGTCACAGCCCATAAAAGTCTAATAGAAAGCAAGAAAATCTTCTCAACGAAATGTACGGCTCCCTCAAATGAGCATTTAAATGCTATTTGAAAGCAGAAATATAGTTTTAAAAACCTTTCAAAACCTATATAAGTGTCAGAAAATCTACTAGTACAGCTTTAAAGCCAGCTAATTCTGACAGTTCAACAAGAAATTTTTACAAAATTTTATCCCTGGATGGGCACAATGTCTCATGCCTATAATCCTAGCACTCTGAGAAGCCAAGATGGGAGGATCTCTTGAGGTCAGGAGTTCGAGACAAGCCTGAGCAAAAGAAAGACCCCATCTCTATAAAAGATAGAAAAACAAGCTGGGCATGGTCTCTACAAAAAAATAGAAAAATTAGCCAGGCATGGTGGCCCATGCCTATAGTCTCAACTACTTAGGAGGCTGAGGCAGGAGGATCACTTGAGCCCAGGAATTTGAGGTTGCAGTGAGTTATATGATGCCACTGCACTCTAGCCAGGATGACAAAGGAAGACTCTGTCTCAAAAAAATAAAAAAAAAAAATTTTATACCCCTACCCCAAAAGCTTCATAAAATATAGCAGTTACATACATAACTACTATAAATCCTAGATGTTCAGAAACCAACCACTAAGTAGTCAGCTCATTGAGGGTTTCTTTATATTTGTGGCTCCAATCTACAAAAGAAAAAGTAGAAGCAGAGTAAGCTGGAGCTCCATGAAAAGAGATATTCTTAAATGGCTACCTGCTATTTTTCAACTGTCAAGGAATATCGATATTTTACATAGCAAAAAGAAAGCAGTATCTAAATGTTTGGTTACAATCTTAATCATATGAAAAAGATTGCAACAGCACTAGACTAAGTAACAGCTACATGAACGAAAATGGATTAGTTTCAGTCTATTATTTGTGTTCGTGCCTCTCTATAAATTCATACGATTCAGTATAAAGCAAATGGTAAGACAAAAATACTACTTTCTTGATTCAGATGTGTCAAATCAAACATTACCATACAACAGTTACTCAGAAGGGAAAACATTCCTTCAGTATAAATGTGCTTATTATGTTGTTTCTCTTCTTTGTAACTGAAATTTAAGATTTATTTAAATTGCCAAAATCTCCTATCACTGGGTTTTAGTTTATTTTAAAAGGATCCAAAGTTCGTGATCTCATATGTCAGAAGGACAGAACTTTTACAATGAGAAAGACAGACAACAAAATGTCTACAGGAAGTAAGTAAATTTTGTCTCAATTTTGACATTTATTGAAAAATGTGCTTGTGCAACATACTTTTCAAAGCCTTTTGAAGAATGATAATATGCCTTTTCCATTACATAATTTAGATCAAATTATATGCCTAACAATTACAACCGTGAAGTATTCATTTACATACCTTTTTTCAGTGTTCAGAACACATTTACTGTTGACCAAATCACTAAGTGCAAGATATAAATAGGACACTAAATAAAAATCATATTTCACCATACTCCAGTTGTTTTCCTAGTCCCTTTATCAAATAACCAATATTTAAATAGTACCTTGCTTCAGAAAGTTTAAAAAAAAAAAAAAACCTCTTACTTATATCAATGATTCTCTTAAAAAGAAAATCTGTGAACAAAGATAAGAAGCTTTGTGTTCTTAAATTTTGTTTGCAAAAATATTTTCAATTTAAAGACTAAAAATTCATGGTAAAGAAAAGACAACTTTACCTGAGGCCCGAACTGAAACTAGAATTTAAAATTTCCTTAGATTCTAAACAGATTTGAGTTTACATGTCCTAATCCTGATCCTAATCCTGTCCTAATTCTGAAATAAGGATGATAGTTTCCAAATAGCACATCAAGAGTACAGTGAACTCACAGACAACTCAAAAGACAGTTTGAGGGAAACAAAGTACTTTTAGGATCTTGTGAAATACTATAGGAACCACTAGCTCAGGACAGTTCAGTCTCAAAATTAAATCCTGTTATTTTCTCCTTTCCATGCTATCATATTTTTGCAATACTGAGTGTGTAATTAAGAAACAAAAAAGAAAGAACCATGCTCCCTCCAACCCCCAAATCAATGTGGAATAGGAAATGAGGGTATAGGTTCCAATCTGATTCCAAGGTTTAACAAGTGGCACAGTACCCAAGAGATGTACACATCCCATTAGAAATTTTGAATTAGAAATTTTGAACTTAAGAATGAAATAAAAATATTTCTTCAAATAATTCATATATCTTATTTATTCAAATGGCTACTAAGTTGATAGGATATAAATATTTATGTTGTTTAGACCTAACTAATAAGTAAATGAAACTATCTGGTTATTTCTTTAGATCTAAGGGCATCATGAAAAAAATTACTAACCCACTAAAAGTGTAGTGAACTGAGAAAGTTTGGGAACCTTTGCATCTGGACAGAAACTGCAAAGTCATTGGAGCCATACCTAAACTTAGCAAAACATTAACTTACTACTTTGGCTTACAGTATGATCAAAAGGCTGTTAGAGTGGTGTAAGAGATCATATACTCCGTGTACAAAAAAAGTCCTCACACCTCTTAAAAGTGCATTCTCCACCACTACTGTCTTTCCTTAACTGAAATCCCGCTCTGGCTTAATGAATCCAGTTATTCTGCAGCTCTCTCCAGGGGAAAATGCTCCTCTGTTCTCATGTGGACTTGCATAATAAACTCATCTTCCTTTTTTGATACTTTTAGGGAAAACATCTAGTATTCTCACAATAAGGTCAAAACTCTTTAACACAGGTCTTGGTAACAACATACACCTTATCAACAGTAACGTTATTAATATTACATAGAACTTTTCCAAAATACTTTCACAGCTATTAGTTCCAAATATAGTGTTATATTCTATAATTTGAAGGCCCACTGAGCCAGTTCATTGTGATCTGGTTATAACAAGTCAAAGAGGCAGCAGCTTTCAGTAGACCAAACCCAGGATTCTCAATTAAGAACAAGTAGTTTCCTGTCAGATTGTCACAATGTTCACGTAATTTAGGCAAATCTCTTGATCCCAGTGTCTTGAACCATAAAAGGGTCATTTTTATAATATAATTACAAGTTGAGTATCCCTTATCTAAAATGCTTGGAACCAGAAGTGTTTTGGATTTCAGATTTGGGAATATTTGCATTATACTGACTCAGCAGCCCTAATCCAAAAATCCAAGATCAGTAATGCTCCAATGAGCATTTCCTCTGACCATCACATTAGCACTCCAAAAGTTTCACATTTTGGAGCATGTTAGATTTCAAAGTTTCAGATTAGGGATACTCAACCTGAACAGTTTAGTGATGTTCCAAATGACATTACGCTTATTAAAGCTATTCATAAAATGTTACTTGTTACATGAACAACCTAATGGGTACACCTCATTCTCTCAAATATTCATATAAAAGACACTGTGTTAGCTCATGGGGATAGAGCAGTAAGACAGAAATAACTCCCTTCTCATGGAACTTAAGATTCCAATGAGGGAAATAATATATTAATCTCAGTTCCCTTCCACTAAAATGACAATGAAGAAATTTTTAAAAGATTTAATTAGCACATAATGACAAAAAATCTGTAAGTAACAGAATGAAAGACGACCACTAAATTTTAGAATATAGAAAGCAGATGTACAATTGCTATTTAGCAGAGCTGAGATTTCAGAACACTGAAATTTATGCGCCAACCAAAAAAGGAAAAAGAAAATTATTCCAAGGAATTGGACAAAAGGCTTAGGAACTGGAAGTATCAGAAGACCCTAGGCAAGGGGAAACAGTGGACAAAATCTGAAGGAATGGTTAAAAAGTCTATATAGGAAGAAATAAGGCTACTTCCTCACCCAGGCTATTATCCCATCCCCATGTTAATGGCTTATTCTCTGCAAATACTGAACCAATGGCATGCCTGACTCTGAGACATCAGTAATAATCAAGGGTAGAGGTGAGCAACAAACCATACAAGGAACAAGAAGTGTCTATATATAAAATAGTGGCATTTCCAGTTCCCTTTCCTCATGTGGATCTCAAAACACTAAAATGAAAAAAGTATAATAAATATTCCCTGTATTTTTAGATTTATCAGATTTACTATGTATAGTAAATATTTACAATGGTTCCTGTCCACCAAAAAGCCATATTTTACCATCAAATAAAAAGATTTATTATGTTCAAGTTTTATATAGAAAGAGAGAAAAAGGAGAAAGGGAGTTATTTTCAGAGGCTAAATGATCATCCTGTCAGGGATGCTTTAAGCGATAAACAGAGGTAATTCAATAAAATCTTAGGTAGTACACAAAACAAAATGGTTATGTAGTTATTTTAATACATATTAGAAAAAACATAGCTAGGATATTTAACTTGTAATTTCACATACATTGTTTAGCCAATAATAAAAAATTTAAAAAATTTTAATTAATATTAACAGAAGCATTTTGTAGAAATGGTAACTGTACGTGCATGTCTAAACTTTGAGGCATACTACTGTAGAGACAATTACTAAATTAAGTGGTAAAGTTAAGGCCAGATAAACTATCATTTCTTCAAACATCAAGGATTCCTCCTTCAAACGTGATTGTAGAAACTTTTTAAAATTTACACACTTTGGGAAGCAAATGATTTTTGGAATTTATATTGACATAATGTAGGTTGACCAAAGATATGCTTTTTCAGGGACATTTTCCCCAAGACATTAAGTAAAAGTAATTCTTTGAGCTATGACAATTTAAAGTTCTAAAAACAGTTTAATAGATTAGATAAAAAAAATAAGAAAGCACTTAGATAAGAGAGAAAAGATGATAACTAGCAGTTATATTGATAGAAACTACCATTTTTTGACCTTCTACTATGTGCTAGGCAGAGTTAGATAATCAAAACAGGTACTCTTTACACAAAATCTTCCTTTTACAGATTAAAAATCTATGACTAAGAAATTAAGTCATTTACTTGTGGTTCCAGTCATGGGGAAGGTAAAGTAGAAGGGGGAAAAAATGTGACCTAAGGGTAAAAAATCCTTTGATAACCAAGTATCACAATCAAATTCCTGATAAATTTTATATCATTCCTATGATTCCTGAACATCCTTATAAAATCCATAAAGTAAATAAATTGACTTAAGACTGGTAGGTAAACAGATGGCAAATAAATTCAATTTGGTACATTTAGCATTCCAAGAAGGTATTATGCCCAGGAAAAAACCCCATGAATTTGATAGGACAGATTCATTATGTTCATCTTATCCTACCTGAGGACTTAATTACATTGCTGGTTCAGTCAATAAAGAATCACAGCAAAAAGAATACTTACAACTTCTTTTTCGTTTTTAAGAGAAAGTCTTGCTCTAGTCTCCTGGGCTGCAGTGCAGTGCTGTCATCATAGCTCACTGCAACCTCAAACTCCTGGACTCAAGCAATCCTCCTGCCTCAGCCTCTCGAATAGCTGAGACTACAGGTGTGTACCACCACACCCAGCCAATTTTTCTATTTTTTTTTTTTGTAGAGACAGGGTCTCACTCTTGCCAGGGTAGTCTCAAACTCCTGGGCTCAAGAGATTCTACTGCTTCCCAAAGTGCTAGGATTACTTTAAGCCACCATGCCTGGCCCCAAAACTTCTTAAATGACCACATTTCCACTTTTCAATTAAACAATGACAGAAGTTATTGAGCAACCTAAAAACAGCCACAAAAAAACCTCACACAAAAAACTTGACTATATGCTTTATACTTTCATGATTTGTGTTCTTAAAAAGGCAAAGGACATTTAGCGATTAAACTTAAATTCTCTCGTTTTCAGAAATCCTCCTACACTTGCATTATCATAAAAAGCAGTAACTTTGAGAAACTACAGGGAGACTCTACTATTCATGCTTTTAAAATGTGCTTTTAATTTCTCTGACTACTAAAAGCTATAATAATGTCACTTGGAAAACAGAAGGCTGAGTGAGCATCTGAGGGTAAAAGGAATGTTTTCACAGGCACAGTTGGTAAATACCACTGGCTCTAGCTGAACATTCTTCCTTAACTGGAAGCCAATCACAATTTAACTTTAAAAATCTCCTTGTTACACAGAGCAATGAAAAGCCATATTATCTTAATTATTCCTTCACATAAAACTCAAGTGTTGAGCTAATACAGGGGGTCCTCAAACTTTTTAAACAGGGCGCCTGTTCACTGTCCCTCAGACCATTGGAGAGTGTGCACTGTGGGCCAGGGACAAGTCGACAAAAACACCCAGAGGGCCAGATAAATGTGCTAGGCAGCCCACATGTAGCCCTCGGGCCGGGCCATAGGCCTGAAGAACCATCAGCATCCATTTCTTTTTACTTTGTTTCTAAATGAGTCCATAAGGAGAGCTCAGACTTAGTGGAACTAGTCAACGGGCTCAGATGTTAGTCTAGTAGGTATACTACAAAAGGTAAACTTTCATACTGCATGCTTTCATATGCAACTTTCAATTTGCAAATTACCATAAAAGTGCTTTATGGAAAGAATAACAACTTATGGAACCCAATATAAAACTTTAATGTCAAAGCAGTCTTCATTGTATTATAGCACAGCAGTGTGAATAAGGCCAGGATAATGGGAAGTAATAATTCTATTACTATGCATTCTATTACAAATGCATCCTATAAGTAATAAATCTGCAGTCAGTAAATCTACCTGGGTGCTAGAATAAATGACCTTGAACAGAAAGAACTAGGTACCTGGGAAATGCATAAGCATAACCACATGAAATAAATTTTTAAAATTTTAAACAAAGCAAAATATTATATTTCTGAAATTTAAAGTATTTTTCTTTCTTCACACTTAAATTTTTACTCTAAGTAACTAAATTAAGAAAACACCATAAACATGGACAATTCAGAAAAGAATACAAATACCCAGTAAATATGTATAATAAATATATACAATCTCCAAGAAAAGTAAATTATAACCAAAAGAGAATTGGCTCAAAAAATTATGGAACATAATTTGTATTTGAAATGGCCCTTACAAACCTAAATCCTAGATTGCATGTCTTAGTTGTCCATATCTCGGCTCAATCTCTCCAAATATAGCACCTCATCAGGTATTTCAGTTTGGATCTGGCCAGAGCATCAGTCTATTCTCATATCCAGGATGGGCCAGTAAAACAAACTCAAGTGACAAAGAGAAAACCAAGTAACAAAGGAAAGGAATAATTCCAATGCTTAAGTCCCTTGGTCCCTCCGATAGTGGATTTCTGAACCATTTGTAAGGCACTGACACAATCAGTATTTACAATCTATGCCATAAAAGGAAAGAAGAGGAAACAATCCAGTATTCATCAACCTACCAATGAATGGATAAACAAATGTGTTATAGACATACAACGGAATATTATTCAGCTTCAGTAAGGAAGGAAATTCTTACACATGCTACATACAACCTGGATGAACCTTCGAAGACATTACGCTTAATGAAATAAGCCAGTCACAAAAGGACAAATATTATAGGGTTCCACTAAAAAGTACCTGTAGTAGACAAATTAACAAGGACAGAAAGTTGAATGGTGGCTGTGGTTGCAGGGGATGAAGAGTTATTATTTAATGAGCATGGAGTTTCAGTTTGGTAAGATAAAAAAGTTCTGGAGATGAATGGTGGTGATGGCTGCACAACAATGAAAATGTACTTAATGCGTTTGAACTACACACTTAAAACTGTTAAAATGGTAAATTTTATATTGTGCATATATTACCACATTTTAAAAAAAGGAAAGAAAAGATGAAAGCAATAAAGCTTACAAATGCAAAGAGACTAAAAGGCTTTCAACAGCATTACTGGAATTTAAATATTTAATTTACTAAGTAATACAAAGATACTCATTGGCTAAATATACTTTACAATATAGACTACAACCTGATGGATGTGAAGATTTGAGCTGATTAAAGAAAAGCTTTCAATACAAGTAAGTTTAAAGCTTTTATATGAAAAGCTTCAAATTTCTGATTCTGAAAGATACGTCTTTTCAAAAGCTCTCTGGAAAAAGTTCAATCATAAAATAAGATAAAATATGAAGTATCATGCATTTATTTCATTTTTCAACCTCTATATTAACCTGCTCCTGAAACGTATTTACAAAGAATGCATATTCTGCAGCAAATCTTTTCATCAATCACCATGTGAAAATCTTTGGCATGGACACTGTGCATTCCTCGGAGGATTTAAATTAGTTTGTGAGGGACTGAAACCTGGCTTATAAGCAAAGAACTAGATTTAGGACTCGACAAAGAGTTTCTTTTCTGAACCTAAAATGTTCTATAAGTTTTCACATTTATGTTCTCCATCACTAGTATAGGAATAAAATAATATAGAACTTCAATTAAAATCATCTATTGGTAGTTTTCCACATATTTCCTGTGTTAGTTTTATCTGTCTACAACAACATAGCATTTGAAATCACATTTCTACTTTTAGCAAGAAAAGACTAAATTAAATATTCCAGGAAATCCTGTTTCAATTCATTTAAAAATTCTTAACTGGTCTATTTTTAAAGAACAGTTCTCTAATAGAAAACAAAATAATTTTTAAAAACTGATGCAATTTTAGTCTCCTTAAATATTTCTCAATTGAATATTTTCAGCGCTTATTTTTTAAAAAATTGCTCTCCTCATTTTATCTTTATTTCAAATCCAAATTCTTGGTTTTCTTAAAAAATGTTAGACAAATTATTTGAATTATAGACAATGGGAACCCATTTTATCCTGCAAGTTTTAGTTTGGGCCTAAAAACTCAAACTCATTTAAAGCATTCTTATTTATATTGCAGTAAATAGCAAAAAAAAAATCAAGCAGAATACTACTATAAATACTACTGTATCTTAATGATATGAAATGTTCCTCTAATAGCCAAACTGTCAGATCAGCTTAATTCAAGTAGTGAAACATGTTAAAACAACTGCTGTAAACCTGAGAGAGCAAGATGAAAAGACTAACAAAAATGAATTGACAGTCCTTAAAAGACAGGAAAAAACAAAGAATTTTGTGAACATACTGGAAGAATATTCCAGTTCTATGACTCAGGAAAAGAGCATTCTCATTGGCACAACAGTGATTAGAATAATGGATGGCTACCCACAAGATGGGCACCTACCACTCAATCAGCATAAATATGTTTTGCTATACATAACTGCATTTAAAATTTATCTTAAGCACAAATACTATTCCACCTAAGCACCAGCAAAGTGGAGGAACAAGATATGGACTACTCAATCCAATGGTTATAATGTGACCAAAAATAATAAGGCAATACATGTGATCTATGTGTATACATAAAAAGATACATAAGTATAAAAATATATATATTTAAATATATAAATATATTTATAAATATATAAAGGGATGTGCTTCTGTTAGGTAGATAGTGCGGGATTCTGGGTCTTCTCGGGATAAAAGTGGGTATTGTTGTCCCCATCTTGGTCCCACCCCACCATGATTCTCCATACCTGGGGGAGGAGGGAATATCCTACAAATCTGCCAATCAGAACTTAGTACACAAACTGCAAGAGAATGCAGAGGACTCTCTAGCCCACGGGCCAAGCCACATGAGTACCATAAAGTCTAGAAAGTGACATAGAACCCACATGAGTAGTTAAGGCTCAGATCATGTGACTCCCAACTGTCCAATTAAAGTGATGTCATGGTGACCTCTGAACCACGAGGCAGGTCCCTATTCAGGCACTATAAAATAAGACACAGACCATAGCCAAGCTCTCTCTCTTTGCCCTTCCTTTTGCTTGCCCTGCTACGACAATGGGTCCGGTCATCATCTGTGGTGTATGTACCGTGCTCTGTATATATCTTGCTCTTGCCTTATAATTCTATCTTTCTCTCCTCAATAAACCTCATTTTCATGCTTGCCTAACTTTGGCATCTCTGGTCATTCTTCGACCATGGGCGCATCAAGAATTGATAGTTTCAGACTAAAACCTAACACTTCCATATAACAAAGTTTTGCATCAATTCTAAGTCAGTGGTTCAAAAGATACCTAGCTCTTTTGCTCCCTGTGCAAAAGCACTATGCTACTCCTTCCCATAAATCAACCAACCAAAGCTCTAGGAAAGTTGGCTTTCCCTCTTAACATAGAAAGCTGCTCATAAAGCCTAGTTCTGGTAGTGTTTTACCACCCCATGGGAGATGGAATTAGTTACCACTTGGGTACTAGAGATTGCCAGCACTTAAATGTCTTTATTTTGTTAGTAACAATCAAGGAAACTTTTCAACTTGCTAAGGTGCCAGGTACTGCTGCTGTAGTCTGCAGGAAAAGTTAAGGAAATAGAAGTATGTACAAATTTGTTTTTATTAATTCACTAGCATCTGTATTAGTTTTCTAGTACACTGCCTGCAAGCTGGTTAAAAATACAATCTCAGGCCTTTAAACTAGGGGTCCTCAAGCTTTTTAACAGGGGGCCAGTTCACTGTCCCTCAGACCACTGGAGGGACGGACTATAGTTTAAAAAAAAACTATAAACAAATTCCTATGCACACTGCACATATCTTATTTTGAAGTAAAAAAACAAACAGGCAAAAACACCCACATGTGGCCCACGGGCTGTAGTTTGAGGATGCCTGCTTTAGACAAATCCCAGACTCTTTAAACAAAATCTGCATTTTAACAAGAGCCTCAGGTGATTTGTATACACATGAAAGTCTAGGCATACTGGTCTAAAATGCCCAACCTGACATCTCCAATTAGCCCCGGGCTTAATTACTTATCACCACTCTCCAAACATTTAAGTTTTAGCAGCTCAAAATCTAAATATGAACTGACACTTTCTCAAAATTCCAGACTAAAATGAGAAAGGATTTAAACTTAAAGCATAGATTCTTATTCTTGGCTTTCCCTAGAATTCCCTGGGGAGCTTTACCAAAATATAAGTGCCCAGGACCTATAGCACAGGATTAAATTAAACGCTGGGCATCAGTTCCCTAGTGATTTTAACATGTAGCTAAAAAAGATTAACAATAAACTACCAGATGGCCTCTCAAACTTCAAGGCACCCATGGATCACCACGCACCTGCTAAGATGCAGATTCTGATTCTGTGAGTCCGTGCTGAGGCCTGAGACACTGAATTCTGACCATCTGAAAAGGAGTAGCTCAGCCTCTGCCCCTGCAATCTAAGAACTCAGGAACAGACTGTCAAAAACAAAGATTCCAAGTTTTTGCTCTCAACTTGTCTTGATAGTCAAGTATGAATGTGGTCTCCAATTCAGAACATTCACATACGTGTCACACTATTTCAGATAAACACAAAAATTAACATGACACATGTGGTTTAGTGTGTGAAAGATACAAATAAGCAATTAAAATAGACTGCTGACAGAGGATACCTACCTAATCCAGATCTGGCATCAAGAAAGATTTCACAAGTGACATCTAATAAAATAGGCACATTCAGGATGGAATTCCTTCAGGCAAAGGGTAGTACATCTTAAGATCAGAAGGTGAGGGGAAAGCATATCGTATATGAGATACCCAAGTATTTCTAAAGTCAAGAATGTGAAGGATAGACTATCTGAAAGGGAAGACCGAAGGGGCAGAGTGAACAAATGCCAAAACATGAATAATCTTGTGAACCACCTTAAAAATTGTGGGCTTTTTCTAAGGACAACAGGAAAATCATAAGAATAGTCCTGTGTTTTGAAAGCTAGCTCCCACTGAAGAACAGACTTAATTATTTAGGAGCTACTACAGTGATCCAAGTGACTGATATTGTTGGCCTGAACTAGTGTAGTGATAATGGGGATAGCAGAGGAATGAATCTGAACAATATCAAGGAACTAAAACTGATAACATACGGTGAGTGAATGAATGTGATATGGGGGTGAGGCAGGGAAGTAAGGAAGACACTCACGTCAATGACTTGGAAAAACTAGATAGATGGTGGTACTTCTCACAAGTTAGAAAATACAAGAACAATAAGGTTTAGCAAGAAAAGCTTAAAAAGTTTTAGAAAAAAGCAGAAATGTTCGATAGGCATACTGGCACACAGGTCTCAAGCCCGAGAGGAAAATATGGGCTAGAGATACAGATTAGTAAATACAATAACGACATTCACTTGTGGGCAAATTGGAATAATAGGGACCCGATTTACCACTCTGCCTGAAATACAACAAAAACATAGATCAAATATATAAACTAATAGTTTTCGGACAACAGAAAATAAGACAGCATACAACAATGACCCCTGAGACACAGAAAACCAACCAGGCGAGCTCTGCAATTAAGGCAGCACAATGAGGAAGAACCTGGGCAAAGCCCAGGAATCTCCCTGAATTGAAGAGATGATAGTTGGAGTTCAGGAAGGCCAAGGGAACTGGAGTTTGCGGGTCAGAATTCTGAAGAGGAAAAAACAGCAGAGATTTCTCTTTAGATTTAAGCTAAGTATTGACCAGCATATCATGCACATGAGGAAATACTCCAAGGCTGGGGAGAGACCCATCTGAAAGAATTAGAGGGAATAAACCTAAATAAACCTGGTACAGGCAATGTGGATGAATCTTAAAATTGTGCTGAGTGAAGCCAGACAAAAAAAGAGTACATCATTTATGATTGCATTTATCTCCAGAAAATGCAAAGTAATCTATCTCCTTTCTGGCACAGAAAGTGGTTGTGGTTGCCTTGGGCCGGGGGAAAGGATTACAAAGGAGCCCAGGTAAACTTTTGTGGGGGATGGATTGTTCATGTAGTATACTGACTTTGATGATGGTTTCATGGGTATATACATGTGCCAAAACGTGTTAAACTGTACACTTCAAATAAATGCAGTTTATTACATGTCAATTATACTCCAATAAAATAAAAACTATCAGCATACATACAGTAACTGAAGTTATGGGAATAGTTGAGATTGTTGAGAAATCCTATATAGAGCCTAAAGAGAGACTAGAAGAGGATCATAATGAATACCAACATTTAAGGCAGAAAACAAAGAGATTGCAAAGTAATGTTCAAAGAATTAGAGGAGAAACTTGAAAAATGTGGCATCATCGATGCCAAAAAAAAAAAAAATTTTCTCTCAGGGAAAGAAAATGAAAGAGAGATCTACCAAGTCAAATAAGATAAGGTCTAAAAAAAGCTGAACATAGAAAAAAGGGAGGAAGATTATGACATAGGTATCATGGTGTAGGAGAAAGAGCACCAAGGCAAGCTGCCCTTATCATTTATTCAATAATTTGTGTCACTTTACCTAGAAAGACTAAAAAATCTAGAGAAATTTTTAATTTAGATTTGACAGTTAAGAAAAACCATGAATCCTAGATGCCAACAGATTCTTGCATTTGGCATTAGCACCTTCCTAACTAATATGTTATATTCAACATAAATAATAGTTGTTTTTAACTGAGTCATTTAAGAGAAATAAAATCAGAAGAGTTATTAATGCATACACTCCTTAAGCATGAGGAAAAGTTCAAGTTGGAGGTCTATCGTCTCATCTCAATTTAATAAGACACTAAATACTTGAAATTCTTCCAGCTTTTCTCTTTTAATGAGTAACAGGGTTGTTTGTGTTCCTCTTATCAGACAACCACACAGAGAAACTAGACTTTTTTCTCTTGTGTTAATATAAAAACTCATGTTTAGATACAGATGTACATCATCAGCACACATGAAGAGTTTAATTCAGTAAATTAAATTTAGCAAATAATCTTCAAAACAAATGCAGATTTATGTTAATAACACTAAAATTTCAAGAGAATAAACTGGTAATCTTTCAAAGTAAATAAATACAAAAAAGCTATTTTGCTTATTCTAATTGTTTACAGATTCAATTTACTAAATATTCCAAAATGAAAAAAAAAGTTCTAAACTAGATTCTACTTACCAGGTTTCTTGACACTTAGCATACATGTTTTTAAAAATCTAAACTCAAGTTAAAAAAATCCCTGAAATCTATTTTAGCAGGGGCATTTTAGACACTGGATGAAATAAGTAAATGTAGAAGGCCAAATATAACATATAATTTCATATACTTTATGAAGTATATGAAATATACTTTTATAACATATAATTTCATATACTGGCTTTATTTGTTCTGGTCATTAAAAACACTGCTTCTGACCTCTACCTCGTGTTAGCAGCTCAATCGCCATTTGTACAGAAATAGTATACGACTAGAGAAAGTCCACTAGTCCACATATTATCCAAACCAAGCAACTCCTCAATAAGTATAAACTGTTACAACAATCTTTCCACAGTAAATTCTACTTTACAACTACGTACGTTTCTATCTCTGCAGTCACTTAGAATATTTATTGTATTCTTATACAACTAAAAAAGAAAGTAAACTATAGTAGCTTGAGAGTTCACATCAAATAAAAATCCTATCAATGATAAAAACATCAATCAAGTTTTTAAAAATTATTTTGTGATATTTGTAAAAGATTTTGTCTGTGGTCCATCCTGTTTACATTTTTTGCTTTTCTTATATTTAACAAAAGAAAATATTTGTGTTTCAAAGACTACACACCACCCAAAAGCAGTTTTTATCTAAAAGAAGTGATATTAAGGGTGTAAGGAAAGAAATAAAGACACGGGGGGGGGGGGGGGAGTTTCACCATGCTTAACCAACTATGTTATTAGACAAGAGTGCAGGAAATAACAGTAAAAAGAAAATGCTGAAAACAATATATCCCCTATGTTTAGTGCAAGGCCTATGTTAATAGTTCAGTAGACATAACTAGCCATTAAAAGGTATTAAGCAAATATATCACAGATACAGTGGTTTATAAATGTTAGTAGCACTTGGAGCCCTGCAATCAGCTACAGTGAGCCATCTAATCTCTGACCAATTTACCTATCAAGAGTAGCCAAGGGAAATGAACTGAGGGAAACAGGAAACTGCACAGATAAAATACTTTTTCCTTGCATAAACTTCATAGTGGCATTGACAGGAATCTGGTCTTTTCCCAATCAACTGAAAATGTTATGAGGCAGAGAATGAAAGGAATTATTAAGTGCCACACAACAATTCAAGATGACAGAAATGGAAACAGAACTGCTAAGTCTCCTTCTTGCACTGAAGGAGAAAAAGAGGGAGAGAGGAGACTGAAATAAAGCAGAGCTTAAAAATCACTTCCTCAGGATAACCTTCATACACACACTACAACCACCACCACCACCACACCTCACAAGACAAGAATACCTCTCTCTGTTCTAAACTTTCCTAACAGCCTATACTAGAGGTTCTCAAACTCTAGTGTGCATCAGCACTACCTGAAGAGATTGTTAAAACAGTGGGTCTGGGGCAAGGCTCAGGAATTTGCATTTCTAACAAGTCCCTGGGTAATGATACAGATAGACCCAGAACCACACTTTAAGAAGCACTGCTCTTATACTACCCTTTCGTAACACTCATCCCACTCACAACCACTTATTTAATGTCTGTCTTCTCAGAGGGAAGGGACTCCATTAAATTCCATCACTGTATGCCTATCACCTAGCGCAGTGCCTGATACATTGTAGTATCCAAAAATTATTTACTGAATAAAGATCATTGCAAAACACAAAGAAAATATATAAAACATAAGTGGGGGGGTGCTAAAAAGGGAAATAAAAGTACAAAGACCCAGAAAGAGAAGGCACAATACAAATTCACAAGTATTTACAGCAAGGACTCCCCAAGTCTTAATAAGAATGACAGTAACTAAACACTAATTTCACAGGGAGGCCACAAACTAGTGAAATGCGTATGACAATGAGGCAGAAAATGCCAAAAAGTTACAAATTCAAGAAAAGAAAAAAATCAGCAAAAGTTTTTTATATCATTAAAAGGATGGTATTTCAAAATACAAAATGTGAATTGAAGTGGAAAAAATAATTTGCTATAGAGGTCCTGTCATTAGATATCTAACACTAATCATCACTAAAATTCATTAAGTTATCTGTGAGTCGGACACTACATTATTAACCCATTTACATTTAACCAATCCCTCCAAGATGGCTATTCTACATTTACAGAGAAGCAGATTAGGCTGTAAGGGATCAAATCATTTGTCTATATTCTAGAAAGACCATGCTTGAATCTGTTTTTCTAACTCATGTCCTAGCAGAATGGCCTTGTGCAAATATTTTAGCCTTTTAACTTCTTGTTTAACTATTGCTCCTTCCATTAAATCAGCTTTTGTTGTTATGGCTTTATTTTTAACCCATCATTTAAAGAGCATCTTGTGGGCTAAATAACACAGAAGTCAAGGGTATTAGGGTATAAATTCAATGAAAACAGTAGTACATGGGTCTGAATCCCAGAAGCAACAATTTCTTCATTTATGAAACAGGAGTAGTAATAATACTAACTACAAAGGGCTTAGAATGTCTAGCAATAAAACCTAGCTTCTATTACCACTGTCATCATTATTAATATTAATACATATATCAACACAGAGATCAGTATTAGCCCCATATTACAAGTGAGGAAACTGAGGCTGAAAGAGATGAGGACCTGGGATCTGCAATGAATTATTAAGTATTTGGTGAATGTGGTTATTTTAGCTATACTTAAAGTGCTGTTAATTAAAATTTTGTTTTTAAAAGTTGCAACTTATAAACACTAAAGCAACGGTCCCCAACCTTTTTGGCACCAGGGACCAATTTCATGGAAGACAATTTTTTCTATGGATTGGTATGGGGGCATGGCTTCAGGATGATTCGGGCAAATTACATTTATTGTGCATTTTATTTCTACTATTATTACATTGCGGTATATAATGAAATAATTATACAACTCACCACAACGCAGAACCTAAAGCCTCCACTGATCTGACAAGAGGCAGCGCTCAGGTGGTGATGCCAGCCATAGGGAGTGGCTGTAATTACAGATGAAGCCTTGTTGGCTCCCCCACGCTCACTTCCTGCTGTGCAACCCAGTTCCTAACAGGCCACACACTGGACTGACTGGCTCAGGTGTTGGGGACCTCAGCCCTAAAGCTTTTGTGTTTGTAATAGGGGTTGGGTAGAGGTTGTGGAGAGAAACTTTGTAACAGAATTAGTCTCCAAATAAGAATAGTTAGAGGTAGTGTAAAAGAAGAAAAAAGAAAACGGGGGGCAGCATTATCTTCTCTTATGGTATGTTCAGAATGCATAAAGTAGGCCCTCAAGATAGACTTGATTTGATAGATTTCCACTTTCTCGGAAACTGTATTTCTTATGGGTACATAAACCCTAGTAGGAAACACACCATGGCAACATGGTTTGCAGAGGCATAGTGTTTATATAACATATTCCTAGAGCAATAAATGTATTCAAAAATGGGGGTAGAGGTGAACAAGAGACGGAATTAAGTGACTATACTGGCACAACTCTAGTCCCTTGGGATATAAACTATATTCTCTCCCTCTCGGTAGTGTTTGGCCACAGTTTGAAAAGCACTGGTTCATATAACAAAACTATTAATGGCATAAAACTAAATCTTTTTCCACAATTATCAAACATGAGAATATCAAATCAGATACTGCATATGCATATCACACCGCCAAGCCCTATCTACATAAATTAGTATTAATGACTTTTTTAAAACTATGACTCACCTTCCTGAGGAAACAGCTCATGTAATAAATGGTTTTCTTTCCAAATAAAAAGTTGCTTTTATAATCAACATTTATAAAAGATTTTCTATCACTATACTAGAATACCTAAACAAACTGCTTTTGCAATGCAATTTTTAATAGGCTTATGTTATCTTTCTATAATATCATATAATTCATATCTAGTTCACCTTTTTCCTTCCATATAAAAGTTTTTCATCCACTGATAAATGCTGGAATATTAGAAGTTGGATGTTTCGATTGTGATTTTCTTTCTCCCAGACTCATGTTGTACAACAGAAATAAACTATAAAACATACATGTAATTTTAAATGTCCTAGTAACCACATTAAAAATGTAAAAAAAAAGCAAAATTAATTTTAATACTTTATTGAATCCAATATATCAATAGTATCATTTCATGGAATTCATATAACATATTGAGATGTTTAGTACTTTAATATTTTTAATAACTTAATATTACTATTTTTTCATAGAAAGTCTTCAAAATCCAGTTGTACTTTATATCTTATAGCACATCTCAAGACTAGTCACATTTCAGATGCTCAATAGCCACAAGTGGTAGTAGCTATGGAACCAACCCTATATGGTCACCATAAACAAGGGTTTCATTTAACTGGAGGCTACAAATTCCTCACATTCATGCCTACATAATCTGCTAAAGTGATTAAAAGAGAAGGCCTTTACTCACTCCCCTCTTTTATTGTGTATTAGAATAAAAATGTGAGATTCAACATAAAAAGATGTAATTCAAAATAATAAATACAAAAAGCATAAACCTCTGCATTAGCAAAACTAAAATGATTCGATGGTACATCATCAATCCAGAAACCAAAAAAGATCATTTGGTAAAGTGACAATTCATTAATCAGGTACTTACTCTGTCTAGCATTCATCTATAAAAAACACAAATACTTGTAGCAGTCAATGATTCTCGAACACGGCCGGAATTCCAACAGAGGCAAACTGAATTTAGAATTGGGAAATCCTGCTTGCTAGAACCTTTTTGCTGGTACCATATTCTTTTTGTAATAAACATGATGACTTTCCCTTTTGCCAATACCACTCCTGCCTCCCCTGGCCAGCTTTAGAACAGAATTAATTTCTACTGCTACCCCTTCCTTCTGCTCTCAAGGCAGGCACACACACACAACTTTAAAACTTTGCTTTTCTTTCCTCAGGAATTTCTCGAATTCTTCAGTATGTCTATATTCTGAACCTAATAGAGATGGTATAATACACAGGATTTTCCAAATTTATTTAACTAACTTAACTGTTCTCCTCCTCCAGGTCAGGACCTCACCCACATCTACCCATTGCCTCCGTTAACTAAACATGCTCAGCACTCAGCTGAGCTCTTTTATATCGAAGCTACCTCTCTAGGTAATCTGCCTTACCCTCCCATGGTTTGAATAATACAGATAATCAGTTCTCTAAGTGTGAACTCCAGAGCAGCATCAGCATCACTTGGGAACATGTGAGAAATGCAAATTCTCAGACCACCAACCCAGACTTACTGAATCAGAAAGTTTGGGTGGACCTCAGCAATGTATTGTTATAAGCCATCCAAGTAATGATGTGCACTCAAGTTTGAGCGCCACTAGATAGACTTACTACCTCCAAACCATTATACATAGGCCAGAACTCTTCCCTAAAATCCAGACTCAACATATCTAGTAGGATGGCCTAAAAACATTTTATTGCACTTTTTAAAAAAGATGTAATCATACATACTACAGAATTAATATAAAGAGTACTTATAGCTAAGAAAAAAATCTGCACCTGAGCATTTATGATTCAAACTCTTAGCCATACACTTCTTACTATGACAAAAGATTTCAAATTCATTATGATGTTAACAACCTTGAAAGAAAAATCTCTAGGGATATCCACATCTGTTGGTAAATGTAGAAAATACCTCAGAAAGGATACTTAAGAAAATGATTAACAATGGCTGTCTGCACTATTTGAAATTTCATCATGGGCATATAACTCTTAAGAAATTAATATTATTACATTTAAGATAATATATCTTTTTAAGCTATAAAAGATAGTTTTCTTATTTACTTTTAAAATTTTTTAATATTAGTAACACGTAAAGCCCTATTAAAACTAGGAAAAAGCTCAATTTCAAAAACATCATTGTGTATGCTACACCAAAACCATATCTCCTTTCAACCAATATCTCCTTTCAGCATATTCCCCTCATCCTCATGAACACTTATTTCAGTAAGTGTCTATGAAAAACCTACGTGTCATCAGTAAATGATAATATGATCAGTTAGGGCCATACCCTAAGCAGGGTTCAGAGATGATACAGTTGAATGACTTATAAGAGGGTTATAGCTGGTTAATCATATTCATAAAGTACAATGGAAATGCAGCAAAAAGTAAAAATAAAAATATCTCAAATAACCTAACAGTTGTCACTTTAAAAAAAATGCTAAAAAAGTTTCTCAAACTAAAAAACAGTCTTTTCTAAAAGCCCTATTTTAACTTGGAATTCAGGACACATCTGAATTACAAAAAAATCTCGTTGATAAGCATGGTAGTGCTTAAAAGATCCAGAACATTCAGGGCAGGAAACAGTAATATAAATCATTTGTAGGGATAACACTTTACATTTGGCAAAATTCACAGATAACATGTTTGATCCTCACAACTACCCTGGGAATAGGCTGTGATATATTCTAACAAATAAAAAAAAAAAATCAAGGATCAGAGAATTTAGGTACTTTGTTCAGAATCATAAAGCTACAGAAAAGTCCAAGATCTTTTAGTCCTTGCCCTGTGAATTTCTACTTATATGAGGAAATCTAGATATCTTATAATTATTAATCTCTTGCTTCCATTCACATTCTAATTCTGGCCCCTTACTAATGGACCTCATTGCCACGTTGAACTAGAATTCACTGCAGTTTGCATCCCTCTGAGAGGCAAACCCAAATTTGCCCCTTAAAAATAACTATACATACAGAGAAATGTTGGACAATTTTCCTACTTTTCATAAGGATCATTTTCTTAAGACCTATACAAAGCAAATCCTAAAATATGCAGAGACCACCAGTTCAAGGATTGGGGCCTGCTACGATACCCCAACTTTTTTTGAAGTTTTCATTACACAAAAGGATTTAGAGATAAAGGATGAGAATCAGAGTGATCCTCTTCTTTTACTCCATCTCTGCAAAACCCTCCCTCAATTAAAAAAAAAATTATATAGTAAATTAAACACTCAAAAAGAAGGTTTCTTTAGTGTCTTATTTAGAGTCTTCTCTAATTTTTGGCCCTTTAGGATCATAGCATGCTTTCAGACCATTAATTACCAAAAACTTTAATTACCAAGTTTTTAACACTAAAATCTATATTTACTGAGACATGCCCTGAAAGGGCATTTTTGTTTATGTTTTAAAACCCATGTCATTATCTTGTTTTGGGTCATATGTTGTTTTTTAGAAAGTCAACATTTTAAAATACAATATTAAAAATAACATGCTAAATGTGTTATCAAATTATTTCAAGGACAGAGTGGACTTTTTTTATAAGGTCCAAAGTGTATACTTTAATGGAAAAAAAAAATGGTAACAGTGATAATTGTGTAAGTATAGTCAATGTGTGTCTGCTATTTATGTAAGCCAAAATATTTTTAAACTTTGAAGTAAACATTCAGTCACTGCATTCATCTTTTACAACTAGACAACACCTTTGCAATTTCCAATCCGAAAGGAGGGGCACATTCACTAAATCTTTTTCCAAAAGTCAACGATACTTGTAAGTCAGGGTTCAACTGTGAAGAGGTTTACTACATACCCCCAATAAATATGAAAAAACAGATTAAAACAATACAAGAAAAGGTTTAATTTATTTTCTTTTCTAAACTGAGATATGTTTCCATGGAATGTTGGTGCTTCACATAAGACTCTCAAAAAACCTGATTTTGTTCAAAGAAATTTTTTAAATAATTTCTTAGCGCCTACAAATGTATAACTAAAATAGATATCTTCAAACCATAACTACATTATTAAGTCCCAATCTCTAAAACAATTTTCATCAGATCCAAAAACAAGACATTAAGTCTAACTGGATTTATTATAAATCATTAAGTCTAAAGATTTATTTTGCTGACAGATTATTCAATTTGGTTCAGCTTCCTTCCATCCTTCAACTCATATCCTTCCCACTTCTAACCCACATTAAATAACTATTTAAACTGTCAAATACTTTTAAGATCTATAGATAGCTGGCTCAATAAACTCACCTCAACCTATTTCTATTGTATTGTAAAAATTCCAGAAGTCAATTAAAATAAAAATTCTTAGGGAGAAGAAAACTGACTTCACATTTCATCTCAAGAATACGTAAGTAGGAAATTAAGACAACCTTCTCGGCCGGGCGTGGTGGCTCACGCCTGTAACCTAGCACTTTGGGAGGCCAGGCGGGTGGATCACTCAAGGTCAGGAGTTCGAGACCAGCCTGAGCAAGAGCGAGACCCCCGTCTCTACTAAAAATAGAAACGAATTAATTGGCAAGCTAAAAATATAGAGAGAAAAAAATAGCCGGGCATGGTGGCGCATGCCTGTAGTCCCAGCTACTCGGAAGGCTGAGGCAGGAGGATCTCCTGAGCCCGGGAGTTTGAGGTTGCTGCCAGCGAGGCTAACGCCATGGCACTCTAGCCCAGGCAACAGAGTGAGAACTCCGCCTCAAAAAAAAAAAAAAAAAAGAGACAACCTTCTCTTTTCATTTGTGTTTAAGAACAAGAATTGAAATGTTATTATGCCTAATTAATCTATTGCTTACAGATTGCTTATAGATTGCAATACAATCTATTGCTCTGACACACATCTCCTCTCTCCAGATTTCGTTCTATTCCAAGTCTTAGTCTCTGGGTTTTATTGTTTATGACAGAGTACAACTCCCAGTCTTGCTTGAAGAGTGCTCAATCAAGTTTTGGAAGCAATTCTGGAAACAGATTAGACAGTTCAGTTTTCTAAAATCAAACTGCAGCAACTCAACATCTGGTAACACAGCCTGTAATTTTTCCTTCTACGGAGTGAACAGTAACATACTTCATAATAAAAAAGTATTTTGTACTATTTGCATTCTGTTAATACTTACAATATTTCTATAAGGAAACAGGTGAAAGCATCAGATAACTTGGAAGCTTCCAATCCTTTTTAGACCCCTGAAGCAAGTTCCTTAAAGAGGTTATGTTATTTGATATACTACTAAAACAAGCAACCTGTAAGATACAAACTGCACCTTAATAATTTAAAAAGGCAACTCAAATGTATTAGCAGAGGCATTCCTTTCACTTGTAAGTGGAAGTGGTTTCAACTAGTACAAAGGGGGCTCAGTGGTCCTCTTTTATCTCTTTCTCATATGGTAAAATCAATGCAATAAAGCTTCTATTTTCCTAAAGGAAAAGAATCTAAAGGCTAAATGCTAAGGTAGCATTTAGCCTACCTTATTTGTACAAAATGTATCTCAGGATAACTAAATAGCTGGTGAAAGGAAATTTCTCTTTATACAATACACCAGCTAATAAATTACAAAAGAATGATAGAACTAGAATATCACCATTTTGCAAGCCCTAATAAAACAGGTCTAGACCAGCAGTTCCCAAAGCATGCTTCAGGCATCCCTGTGGGTTCACAAGACCCTTTCAGAAAATCTGCACCGTCAAAACTATTTTCACAATAAGACCAAGACGTTCCTGCCTTTTTTTGCCTCCTCATTAGCTCATGAGTGCATGTAATTTCCAAAGGCTATATGATATGTAACATCACAACAAACTGAATGGTAAAGCAGATATCAAAATCCAGCTGTCTCTTCTGTTGGATAATAAAGAGGTTTACAAAAATGTAAAACAATGCCAATCTTCTAAATTTTTGTTATCTTCTAAATTTTTGTTTTGGAAAACAGTTTCCACAAAAATGTTACTTATGTAAACATGCAATGGGTTTACTATTATTTTTAAATTACTAACAGGCATTTCTAAAATTTCTTGGTTTTAATTTCTAATAAAGTAAACACTAATACATACAATGATATTTACATATAAACAAAAACCTTTTAGGATAATCAGTAATTTTTAAGAATATATAAAGATCTCAACACTGAAAAGTTTGGTGACAGCTGATCTAGGCAATTCATCAGTGATTGCTAACATCATAGAAAGAGAACTGACCACACTGTTACACCTCCTGATAGAAGTACAAAATACCACAGGTGAAGTATTCTTGCCAAAAAAATTGAATGAATCTGGTCAAACCTCTAGTTTAATTTTACCAATTTATAGAAAATAAAGGGTTCACAGGATGACATTAAACAACACTATGTGGATGCATTCAGCAAAACCAGACTGTGAGAAATACTATAGGACAAATGACAAGCTTTACTCAACAAATAAATTGCAAAATTAAAGAGAAATGAAGAATGTAAATATTAAAAGAAAATTAAGAGATACAGCAACCAATAAATGTGTACAGACTTGGACAAAATATTAAAAAACATGTATAACATAATCGTGTAAATTTGAACACTTGTTATTTGATATTAAGGAATTATTATTTACACGTAATAGTGATTGTGGGTAATCTTTTTAAAAAAGGAGTCCTTATATTTTATAAATTCATACTATTTACAAATGAAGTGATATGACGTCCAGGATTGCCTCAAAATAATGGGAATGGAGGGAAATCAATAAAATAAGATTGGCCATAAACTGATAATTATGGAAAGTGATTAATACATTCATATATACGGTTGATTATACTATCTTGTTTCCCTTTGTTTGATTTTTCTATAAAAGTGTTTTTCATATTTCCAGTTAGAAGAAAATTTATTTCTGCAGTAGTTAAAATGAATCATTTACTCTTAAGCCTATGGACATTGAAACCAGTGTTTCCACTAAGCCACCTGTTGAGATGGTTGGTGTTTCATCCTCACAAGGCAGCCCTAAGTAGTTTGTCTTTGGCCTTTTAGCATCTTACTTCTGAACTCTTCATTTCATATTAAAAAAATAAAATTAAAAAACTGGTAAGAAAGGAAGGTTATAAAGAAGACAAATAGAGAAGAATCCAGGCAAGTTGGGGACTTCACACTAGAAGGAAATACTCTCATCTCAATCAAACAAATACAAGCCTATTTACATACATGCACTTCTGATTATGTTCTATTATAGTCCAGACCCTGAAATGAAGGAACAGTTCAAAGTAAACAAAGCCCAGGGAAAGTCGAAGGGAGTACATTTTTAAATAATGTCGTATTTCTTCTTCTATTTCAGATACATCAAAGACATTTATTAGCCCTCACATTTTGGGTTGAATGTCTTTAGTTCTAGAGATAGAAGGCAACTAGCCCTAAAAGTTGTTGGCTTGAGCTATGCCTAAGATTCCCCATATAATGGAGGCTATGTAAAAATTAGGGATGTAAGATCGACAATCTTAAATTGAAGGTTTCTTGTGCAGGATCTTAATAGAACTTTTTAAAAAAGTAATTTGCATAATAGATTTATGAATCACATTAGCCTCAGAACTTTTCTTGAGTGGGTAGGAAAGGGTAAACCATATCATAGAGCAAGGCCATGTCTATTCATCCAGAACCATCCAATTCAAAATATACTACACCATCATTTCCTCTTGTCATGGTGTCTTATACCCAGATTACCAGTTTGGGAAATATGGTCATCATATCCACAGAACTTAAATAAGAAACATATCTAAATAACATCTCCCCTTCTAATAATCATCTTAAATTACATGTACTTCATTTTTAAATCCTCCAAGGAAAGCAACTGTGTATCCAGATAATCTATCTATCCTTGGTAACTTTCAAGTGTTCTTTAAAAAAAAAAAATCAAATGCTACATGGAAAAAAGACAAAAATATACTGAAACTGTTAAGTAACTTATTTATATATGGACAAACAGGGTTTTTTGTTTTTCAGTGGATTAGTCTTCTAAGAAAAATGTCAATTATTTTTAACCTATGTGTGCACAAAGTGCTAAAGATAGGTATGTTTGAAATAGGAAAAAAATAAAATTAATCACACTTTCATTCCTCGTACCACAGCAAGTTTTTACTGCTTTTTCCCCATTTAATGAAAAACGTAAACAGATTTAACAACAATGACAAAAAGTTTTAAGGAACTAATTGATATTAGAAGTAAAGTCCAAGAGAAAGATACAGGGAAAGTTACTAAATTACAAAAAGGGTTTTTTTAAACTGTATTCTCAAATAATATCATAGAATTAAGTAATATAAACTTAAAAAAAATCAAAATAGCAAATCTGCGCCCTGAACCAAAATGAGTAATATATTTTACCATGAGAATGCTCATCTTTTGTGTTACTATTAAAAATTTCTTTTTCTTGGACAAAACATTCCAATTAGTAAGAATGAAAATTCTTCATAGAAAAACAGGTTTCAAAATGCTAAACTTTCTCTTATTCAATATCATTTGAAAAATTCCATTTGACATTTAAAAAGTTTCCTGAGATAATAAATGTTGCAAAGGGAGTAATTTGAAAATATAAAGATAATAGCAATTACTGTAACTGACTTTTACACCCACACAAACTGTTTGGCAGATACTGTCTAGTATTAAATATTAAAACTGTAGTTCATGATAAAAAAAAAGGGGGGGGGCTATCATAAGTTAAACTCCAAAATTTAAGTGGACTTCGAGATTTTGCAATTTTAAAGCACAATTCTATGGATGGAACCGGAGACCATTATCCTAAGTGAAGTATCTCAGGAATGAGAAAACACATACCATGTTATCACTAATAATAGTGATAGGAGCTAAATGATGGGTATACATGGGCACAAAGAGATGCAAAGGTCATTAGAAACCAAGAAGGGGGAGGGGAAGAGGGGAAGGTGTAGGATAAAAACTTACCTATTGGGTACAACAAAGACTATTTTGGTGACAGCACACCCAAAGTCCTGACTTAAGCATTATATAAGGTATTCATATAACAAAAACATTTGTACCTCCTTAATATTTTGAAATTTTAAAAAATAAAGGCAAAAAAATAAATATAAAGCAGAACTCTAGGAAAAAAACATTTTATAAATGAAATAATTTCTATCAGAATATAATTGTCATATTCTTTACCTTACATGGCAAGCAATGAGCTAAGTCCTGAGTATACTAAGATAGTAGTCTATCTAAAAACACCTAGCTTAAAAAAGAAATACACAGCTTGAGCAAGAGTAAGACCCCTTCTCTACAAAAAATAGAAAAAATTAGCCAGGTAGGGTGGCACAGGTCCACAGTCCCAGCTACACAGGAAGCTGAGGCAGGATCCCTTGAGTCCAGCAGCCTAAGGCTACAGTGAACTATGGTGATGCCACTGCGCTCTAGCCCAGGTGACAGAGCAAGAGCCTATCTCAAGGAAAGGAAAGGAAAAAGGAAAGGAAAAAGGAAAGGAAAAAGGAAAGGAAAAAGGAAAGGAAAAAGGAAAGGAAAAA
>VSMD01133791.1:7500-85564 GCA_008750895.1 Mirza zaza | reverse complement strand
GTAAACGCAGCCGAGCCGTCCGAGAGGTGCCAGTGGTGACGCACACTAACCGCCCTGAGATGAGCCCAACTCTGCGTCCCACCTGCTGAGTGTCCTGGCTGTGGATTCAAGACCGCTCCGGACGCTTCCCTTAAGCCCTATCACGAGACACGCCCCCATCGCCTCGGTGGGCTTGTCTGCACAGCCGGCGGCAGGCTGCATGCCATTTGGCTTCTGCTTTTAAAGAAGACATGCTCGTCCCGAAATGAAATTGCTGCACCTCTTGCTGCCGCTAGCAAAGGCCTCCCCCCGCTTCTCAACCGGCCTCCCTAAAAGTGAGGGTACAGGCTCGTCCAGGGGTTTTCCTCAACTTTATCAAATAATATTGGGACTTAATAATCTGTCCTGCTATACTGTTTTCGGTGGACAGTGACGGTTTGGAGGCCGTTCAGAGCAGTTTCCAGCATACGAGATTTATAACCGATCGACGCTCAAAAGCAAAATGAGCAAAGCAAATCGGCGCCCAGCAGAGATGCTCGGCGTGAACAGGCGGCACCCACTGATCTTGGCATGGAGGCTTGGCTTTTGGTTCCTTCCTTTTACTTTTGACAGTTGTCTGTACCTATAAAATTGGAAGATTCTTGGCTGTTTAGTTACTCCTTTTTTAGAGAGGGTGGGGAACTCCAGCGTATTAGCCTGTATGGGCAGCGCATTCACCTCCGTGAGCAAATCGCACGCTCTAAAAACCTCTAGCCGCCTTACGGATTCGCGGCAGCGCTTATGTCCCGGATACGCAGGCGGCTCCGGGGCTACAAGTCCCAGTGAGGATATGGCCCTATGGGCACTTTCACCGTGGTACTGGGACCCACCACAGAACGTGCGTGCACCGGGTGTGGGGCACGGAACAGGTGTCGAGGCGGCCCAGGGGCACAGGTGCACTGACGCGGGCAGCCCTCCCCCGCCCTCCACCTCTTCGGCGGCAGCCGCAGAAGGAGCTGGAATTCTTGCTCCCCCAGGGGGCTTGGAGGAGGGAGAAGCTAACACCCAGCGAAACCTGCACTCGGAAACGACGTGAGAGAAGTCAGTTGTCAGAGTGGCTTCGACACGGCACGGAGCAAATAAAATCCGGGACGGAGCATTCCGTGCTTGAGCAACGTGGGGAAAAAATGTCTAAAAGGCAACACAAAAAATGTCCGTGGGTTAAAAGAAAACCCAAAAAGGGAAGATGAAAGCAATGTGTTTAGTGTAGAGGGAAACGCAAGGAGTAGCCCTGAGACTGCTTTGCAAAGAAACTTCATAAGAATGTGGATTTGAGAATCACTAAAATAAGGACTAAACGACAAGCTGATGAAGTAAGAGAGAGGGATGAAAAGGTAAAATTTAAGCTTAAGGAATAAATCTAACATAAAGGCACTGCAATTTTAAAGCTGTTAAATTCATCAGCCACAGGAACAGAATGAACAGGACTAAGATTAGACGGTTTCCGTGGAAGGACAGAAGGACAGGGGGGGCCGAGTGCAGGGCCTGTCCAGGAAGACGAGGCAGAAACCAGGTGCCAGGAGACCAAACGGCGTCAGCTCTGCTGGTGACACAGCCGGGACAGTGAGGCTCGGCCACAATGCCACGGGGGCCTCTCGCCAGACCCCGGAAGCAGGAGACACACCCTCTCGGTCACTCGTGACAGTGACCGGCTGTCATCCTCCCTCCCAGGGCCTCTGCCCGCCAGGCACGCCCCAGAGCCCTGTGCCCAGGGCCGGAGGGACACGGTTCAGAGCCAGGCCGGGCCCCTCCTCTCCCCAGAGGGCCGCGCAGCAGGTAGGTCACTGTGTAGAAGCGCAGGGCGGGAGGGAGCAGGCATGTTGGCCCCGGGTGACGGGTGTACACAAATGCACAGATGGGAAGGGGAGGAAGGGACGCTGACTGTGTAGACCTCGAGGGACTAGATTGGAATCCCAGCTCACATGTTCGTTGATTGAGCATTTACACGGCCGATTGGAATTCTCCAAGCTTCTCCTCCTGGTGCGTGGGGGCACGTGGTGCTCAGTTTCCGGAGTCGTGCGGACTAAGGGGACATGTGTAAGGAATCTCACCCAAACCCAGAGTTTAGGGAGTTCCTAGTACGCCTGCCGTGGCGACTGCCACCACAAGAAAACAGAAAGGCGTGGTGGCAAGGTATTTTAGGGGAGAAAGAGGTGGGCTTGGAGAACGGGGGACCCGGATTATTCGGGTAGAAATCCAGCACGATCACTTCTGCGAGCCTTTGGACCACGAGGCGTGGGGTCAGGATGCACCGTCTGAGCGGTTAACGAGTAAGCGTGCTTCGTCGGCGGTGAGCATTGCAGGAAGTTTAAAAATGCCGATTTGTAGAAGGCTTTGGAAAGCGCAGGCTCGCGGCCATGCGTCATTCCGCAAAGCGCGGGCAGGGGCTCGGGGAGACGGCGCGGGGCCACCTCCCCACAGAGAGTAGCTGAGCAGCCCTGGGCGCTGGTCCTCGTCCTCCCGTTCTAGCCCTGAGACGACTCCCTGAAGTCCCACGGCACCCCGTGACGACCTCGTTTTTTTCGCACGTAGCATTTGACCCTCAGAGACGTGGACCCCTGGCGAATCTGGTGCGCACATGGACCAGAGCCGGTGCTCTGGGGAAAACCGCCGTGCCCTGCAGCATGCGCAGTTTCCGCAGTGTGAGCACTCCCAGCGCGGCCTGGCACCAGGCACCCGCGTGACCCGAGCTCGCCCCGGCGCCCTGTGCCCCGGCCACGCGGCTCCTGAACCCCTTTCTCTGGTCTTACCTAGTTTTACACACCAATTTTCTGCCTTTCTCGAAATGTTATTCGAGGTGAGTATTCTGCAGCAAAGTGAATAAACGTACAAACAAAATAATTGTTTAATTCCCAAATTATATTACTATTTATTTTCAAGATTGGAGTCTTACAATTGGTTCTGCTTTATTCCTATTACGTTAGCCCCAGAACCCACTTCTATTTTTAAAAAAGGGGGCTTCCTTGGTGTTTACATGCTTCTTTCCTTTAATCAACCATAACGCTGTTCACTGACTCCCAAAATCCCAGCTCTCACAGAGCCATGAGAATCTGGCTTCTTGAGGGCTGAAAAAATAGCAGGAGTTCTAGTTATCATTAGCATATATTTTGCAAAAATTTCTGGCTAAGGTCACCTGTTGAAAAAACAGGTGACAACTTGGAAACTCTGTTAATATAATTTACAAAGGTAACTGTAGCTTATCGCGACCGTAACTTACTGAGACCTACCTTGTGTAAGACATTACGTAAGTGGGACTTTAATGAACAATTACTTTTCCCTCTGAGGGAAGAATTTTCACAAATGAGAGAGTTCGGGCACTGAGACGTTAAATAACAAGAAGCTATTTAGTGGTAGATTTGGGATTCAAACAGCACTGTCTGAATTAAAGCCTTTTTTCCTACGCGCTCTTCAGGAAGGGGGCGTCATTATTTCCGCTGCATTTCTGTTGCGCATCTAACGATCTTCCTTCCTCTTCGGACCAAGCCAACCCCTCCATGCACTTTCTCTGGGGAGACACGAGAGGCATCTAAACCCCTCGCCAGGCCTGGTCTTTCGTTCAACTCCTGTTTATTTTGAAAGTTACTATATCCCAGATACTGTTCTAGACACAAAGGGCAGTGGAGAAAAAAATGATAGAAATTTGAGAGGTAAATAAAAATATAGTGGAAGTAATCAAACAATTAAATATGTAAACAATATATGTTTTCTAGGATAAAAGCTCCCTAAGGGCAGGACCTATTTCTGGCTTATTTACCACTCGGTCTCCTATGTAGAAAAGGTAGGCAGGTCCTAAATAATATTTGATGGGTGTGATTTAAATTAATGGGGAAAAAAATGTAAGGGGATATAAAATTTGATGCTTTAGAATACAAATCAAATAGCCTGGGATATTTTATTCAGTATTTCTTTGGATATTAGATGTGGCCTTTGTATTAAAGAATTACATGAACTAAAATGTATCCCCTGATATCATTTTATATGACATTTTACAAATAAATAATTAAAATGTTTGGTAACAGTTGACTTTTATTGTCTTTTCTCCTTGGGATAAATTTATCTATCTACACAGCTATATATAGATGTCTTTTATGTAAATATATGCACACATATGTGTATTTGCATATGCATCCACACAAACATATATATACATGACAATATATCAAAATGTCGGTGAGATTGCTGGAACAGGATGGCATGCATTACAAATTCTAATCCCGCTTGTCAAATATTATTCATTTGTAAACAAGAGAAGGACATTCTGGAAAAATAACAGGAAACCCATTTTCCAAGCGTGTGGCTTAGGGGCGAGGCGCTCGTGCAGCTGAGATTGAGTTTCCTGACGATGGCGCGTGTGTCACCGTGACAATAAAGTGCAGGTTGCCCGGCGCCTGCCCTATCATCCATTTTGCTGGCCTTGTTTGCATCCATCCAATACTTCCTGAAAGAATTTGTGAAACGCTGAATCTCCAGTGTGATGGATAATTCACCTATGTGTGACTAATTTTCAAATCTGTCTCAGCCGAAGCCTCGGTCCAGCCCCGGCTTGCAGGAGAGAGACTCACCTGTGGCTGGCACTTCAGATAATGGGGCCCTCCCACCCTCGCCGACTGCCAGGGAGGGCGTTCAGTCATTTCCGACAGACACGCTCAGGCACACGGGGCGCTGCCGGGTGGAGACGCATGCGGCTCGGAGCGGGAAGCCCCGTACCCCAAGAACGGACGGAGAGGAAGCAGCGTCCGCCCCGACCCAAGTGGAAGACGCTCTGGTCGTCCTCGGGGCTGACGTTACCGAGGCCGCGCGCGTGCTCAGGTGCGAGGCCCGGCACCAAACTCTGCACGGCTCTGTCACCACTTTTGTCTCCGATGCCCAGAAAAGGGCCCCACCCACTGTGTGGGAAATATCTCGGGAAGGCAGGGTGGCGGGGCGTGGTTTGGGGAAAACTCTCCTTCTCTCGGCAAGGAGGAGCTGGTTTCTGGCTCGCACGCGTCGCCGCTCCCCTCTCCTCCTGGCCGGAGGGCAAAGTGCTGACCCCTTGGATGTGGGAAGCCGGAAGACTCCCACGCTCGGGGAGCAAAAGTAGACGTACGCCCAGAAACACTGCAAGAAAGCGCAGGATGTCAAGTTAGAAGGAGACCGGAAACGCAAGCAAAGAGAAAAGACTGGTTATTAGACACAACTCCACTTTTAGTTGTCTTCTTGTGGACAAAAACAGAGGCTAGAATACAATGGAAGACATTTCTGAGCCGTAAAGAAAAATAGCAATCCATTTAGATTTCTACAGTAAAATGCATTTTAACACGTACGTGTAAAGATGGGATAAATGTATTTTCCGAGATCCGGAGTGAGTATCACCCGTGAACTCCGAAGGAAAGTAGGAATAAAGGATGCGATTACAAGGCAAGCAATTGGCCCTGTAGAGAGGAGAAGCTGAGGTGTGGAAATAAAAGTGGAAAAGGTGGCAAACACATAAACAAATCTAAGCAAGCATCAACTGTGTGAAATGACAGCATGACTGATAATTTTTATGGATTAAAATTAAAGTGGGATGTTATGTCTGACAGTGTGATAGATTACGTTCCTAAAGAAAATTATTTCTATGTCCTTGCCTGGGAACAATGAAAAAGCAGAACATTTGAGGCTTGGAATAGACAAATAAAAACACGAGGAGGTTTTGGCCTCGCAAGCGGGATGGTGGCAGCCACGGCCACGTCCTGGGGACGCCGGGACAGGGCCCACAGCCCAGTGACAGGTTCACACACCTCCTGCCTGCATTGAGGGGATTGGGAAGGAAATGTGTCTGTCTTCTTGCTATGCTGTTAGGAAATACAATAATAGCTATAAAAACAATCTCTCTTAGGCCGGGCGCGGTGGCTCTCGCCTATAATCCTCGCACTCTGGGAGGCCGAGGCAGGAGGATCGCTCAAGGTTAGGAGTTCGAAACCAGCCTGAACAAGAGTGAGACCCTATGTCTACTAAAAAAATAGAAAGAAATTAATTGTCCAACTAAAAATATATAGAAAAAAATTAGCCAGTGCATGCCTATAGTCCCAGCTACTCAGGAGGCTGAGGCAGGAGGATCGCTGGAGCCCAGGAGTGTGAGGTTGCTGGGAAGCCAGGTAGGGTATTTCAGTTTAAGTGGCTGCAGGTTGGTGCATCTCTCTGTGCCAAACACAGTAAGCGAATGCTTTCTGTATTAGAGAGGCCTCAGCACAGAGCCTAGGATGCTCAGAGAAAAAAGCAAGGCAAGCGTTAGACTAAAGTAAATAACAATAGGAACAGCCTGAGGAGGAGGCCATCATAAATAAGTCAGCAGAAATCAAGATAATATAAAAACAAACTACAAATTTGACCTCCTTGTTCTTCAGGTAATGGAATAATCCTAAATAATTTAACATAAAAAATTAAGGGTATAAAAGATAGGACTATAAATCAGCAACATGCAACACATCACAAAAAGTAGGTAGATTTGCAAAAGAATGTTATTTGGGTCTAGAACTTGTTTGCACTGGAATTTTAAAATAGAGGTGTTGCATGTAAAAACAAAAACAATGGACGTTCCAAGCAGTGAATTCAAAGAAGACAAAAAGTGAATCAATAAGCTGGAAGGTAGATTAAAAAAAAAAAAAATTCCTCATAATAAAAAGTAGGTTGCCAAGTTACAGGAATAATGAAATAGAAATTGAGACAAGAAAGAAAAAGCAGCAGGATCTAACATAATCAATATGAATAACATTCTAATCAATGTCCCAGAAAGTTAGAAGAGAGAGTAGGAGACAGATGGTAATATACATACAACGAAGTCTAACACACAGTCACCATTTTAAAGTTACTGTTCTAAGTTCTATAGATGTTTCAACTCATTTAATAATCCTGTAATATTTACAAGATTATAATCCTATGAAATTAATACAATTATTTTTTCACATGTTAAAGAAAAAGGAAATGAGGCAGAGGAAAGTCAAATAACTTTGCCAAGGTTATCAAATTCTTAAATCATAAAACCAGAATCTGAATTCTAAATGTCACCTCCAGAGCCTGGGCTCTGGAGCGTACATTCCGCTAGTCGGTGAAGACTTAAAACATTTTAGAAAATCTTCAAGGAACAGGTTTTCTGAAGTAACTCAGGTTTTTGTAAATATAAAACTGTTCTATAAACAGGAGTTTATTTAAGATATGAAGTAGGTATAACGGAAGGTGGGGGTTGACTTGGGGAAGGAGAGAGGAAGGCGTGGTGAGCAGCGAATCTAAAGCCCTTAAAGCAAAAAGTCAGGGGCAATTGTCTAAAGATTTAAAATTTAAGTTAAAGGTAATGATGGAGCGGACAATTAAAAGGTTTTATACACATACATCTGCATGTATATAATTATTATATTATATATTACATGTGCATTACAATGCAATATGCTGGATATTTTATCATATGCATATTATTCATATATATCTCATATAGATATTAAAAAACTACAACAGCTTAATCCACATTTTCCACAGCAAAAATTCGATAGGCCATATACACATTAAATTACCAAACAATGTCATATGAGCATGTTGCTTAGCAACGTACCGTATCTACCAGAACTAAAACCAGAAACAGGCAAGTGTTGGGCTGAGTGGGGTCTGGGAAGGAAGCACAGGAGGAAGCAGCCGGACTCTCCCAGCAGACAGCTCAGGCACCAGCAGAATCTGTGCCACGGAACAGTGTAGGAGCTCTGGGGGCTTCGGAGGCTGAGACTTCCAGGGGAAGGCTCGGACAGCCAAGTGTCACTCACTCAGCTCATTCTCAGCTCGCAGCTGAGCAGCAACTGCCCGTCCCCACCTGGGCCCCAGGCGGGCGCTGAGCCTGTGCTGCGGGAGCAGTCTGCACGTGCCTGTGGGAACCACAGTGGGTAGGAAGCACCAGTCCTCCAGATGTCAGGGCCTTGCGACCCGGTCACTGATTGCCAAGTGGTGTGTGGCCATTGTCCTTCACCTCCTCCGCTCTGTTACCAGCCCTCTCCACAGCTGAAGTGTCTCCCAGGAGATTAAAAGGCTGTCACCTTATTTCACTCCCCTTCATTTTTCTTTTTTGCCTTCTGGGAGCAAGACCTTAAAAGATCAGGACATTCAAAAGCAACTGCATACACAGGAAAAATTAGAAAGTGACCATGCATGTCCAGGGAAGGACTTAGAAAACACCTAAGAAGACCTTAAGTTTATTCTCCAAGCTGATTCTTAGGACAGAGATAGCCTATAACAATCTAAATTAAAAAATCAATAAATAATCGTTAAAAAAACATCAGACTCTGGGGAAAGGGGAGCATTCGATTTCCAGAGTTGGCACATTATTAGATTCAAATGTTCAATTTTCAACAACAAAAATCCCAAGGCATACAAAAAAATAAGAAAGTATGATCCATTCAAATGAACAATATTACACAATAGAAACTATCCCTGAAAAAGACCTGATGACAGATCTACTGGACAAAGACTTTAAACATCTATTTTAAAGATGCACAAGCAACTACCATAAGATATGGAGAAAGTCAGGAAAACTATGCATGAACAAAATGGAAAATGGAAATATCAATAAAGGAAAAAAAACTTTAAAAGAAAGAAACAAAAAAATTCTGGAGCTGAAAAATACAATAATTGAAATGAAGAATTCACCAGAGGGATTCAACAGAAGATTTGAGCTGGCAGAAAAATTATTAGTTTATGATTTGATTAGTTTATGTTTTTATTTTTAAATACCAAATTTCTTTAGTATTTCCTATAAGGCACAAATGCTAATAATAGATCCATCCTATCAGTTTTGTTTATCTGGAAGTGTCATTATTTCACCTTCATTTATTTTGATCTTCATTTATGAAAGCCCATTTTCTTGGATGAATAATTCTTGATTAACAATTTTAGTGTGTCTATGTGTGTTTTCCTCAAGTACTTTAAATGTGGCATTCCACTGCCTTCTGGCCTCCATCGTTTCTGATGACAAGTCAGCTATTATTCTTAATAAATTTGATTTTTACGTGAACTTTTTTTTTCTTTAGCTGCTTTGTAGTATTTTTTCTTATTTTTGGCTTTTAATATTTTGACCATGTGATATGTCTAGATGTGGGTCTCTTGTTATTCTACTTGGAGTTTGTTGAGATTCTTGGACGTTCAGATTAATGGTTTTTTTATGTTTAGGATATTTTCAGCCCTTATTCCTTTGACTGTTTCTTCTGTGCCTCTCTCCCTTTCTTCACCTCACCCTGTATATGCACTACTCTGCATATGCTGGTGCTCAAGGTTGTCCAATGAGTCTCTGAGGCTCTCTTCATTTTTATTCAATCTATTCAGACTTCATAATCTCTTTTTATCTATTTTCAAGCTCACTGACCTCTTCTTCTGAAAGCTAAAAAGTACAGTTGAACCTAGTAAACTCTTTCGAACTTCAGAATTACCATGTGATTTTCATAATTTCTCTCTCTCTATAGTGTCTTTTAATGAGGCATTGTCATCATTCTTGCTTTGAATTTTCTAACATGGTTTCCTTTAATTCTTCAAATATATTTAAACTGGCTGCATTAAAATATTTTCCTGCTACATCTGACATCTGGGCCACTTAAAGGCAATTTCTATAGCTTTATTAATTTTTTCCTATGCACAGATCACATTATCCTATTTCTTTGCATGTCTCGTAATTATTTTGTCATGTAGTGGACATTTTAGAAATTATATTATAAAAATTTGGGTTTTAATTAGTTCCACTTACCCACGTAGATGTCAGTGTTGCTCTTTTTGGTAGTTTATTTATTTAGTGGCTTTGCTGGACAAATTCAATGAAGTTCATTTCCCCTGCAGTGTGAAGCCTCCAATGGTTATGTTCATTTTTTTCCTCATTTTTAACTTTTTGTTTTTAATCTTGTATTTCCAGAATTCCTTCCTGGGTCAGCGTAATTTAATATTTAGCCAGTGACTGGTCAGAGCTTGTGCTTAAGCGTTTCAATCCTGTGAGGCTCTCATCCTTTGCTGGTAGACCCGCTTTCAAGTCTGCCCTTTGTTTAGCCAGGAACTCCTCATCTCGAATGCCAGCTCTGGTTGCTCACAAGCGGGCACAACCTAGTGCCTGTGCACACAGCCCTGCAGACCCCTAAGGATAGTCTTATGAGGGCCCTTTTAATTCTCTTTTAACCTGGTTCTCTCTGTTCAAGTAACGAGGCTATGTTGTTTAATTTGTTGCTGCTGATTTTATGAACTATCAGCCTTCTCTTAATTGCTCCCTTCTAATATCTCTATTAATTTTCGATAAAGCCTGAGGGCATGAATTCCTTCATGCCGTATCCCTAAAAATTCCACCTCCTCAGCAGTGACAGGTGAGTCCCTGTGCTGCTTACACCAGAGCTTGAGGTGGGGGAGAGGGTGACCTGCTTCTCCTGGAGTGACACCCCCAGCTTAAAACAGGTGGGGGAGTACAGGTGTCCCCCGCCATGAAGCCTCTGAGCTTCGCATGGGAGTTTGGTGACAGTGGTGTGGGTGATTGAGAATCCAACATTTCTGACTTGATTCACTCGGGGTAGAGCCTACACCCTACAAGTGGGAGCTGGGTGGCTGAACCAAACCCCGGTTTTCTTGGTCATGCTCACCCAGAGAAGAATTTTCACAGCACAGAGCCTGGGATGAAATGTAAGTTGATGTGATGCCTTTCCAGGAAGAAACTCCAGCCCTGTGTCCAGGAGCTGGGGGAAAGAGAGACCTGATGTTCTTGGCCCGTCCTGAGTCGTTTCCAAAGCACGGAGCTTGGGAAGTTGTCCCTAGCACTGCTCGTCTGAGAGTCCCAAACACGCTAAAGGGGTGCCACTGAGTGGTATCGTGGTCACATCTCTTGCATGCTGTCAAGCCCAGGTAAAATCTGTGTGCTGTTCCTGGAACGTGGATCCCCACGGACGAGCTAAGCCAGAGACCTTCTCATCCCCAAGGCAGGGGCTTTGCTTTCCTTTCTAAGGAGACTTCCTCATTCTAAACCAGTTGTCTCCGCCCTTGCTCCCTGCACTCCTTGGCACTAACCACGGTCAGCATTCCCCACCCAGATGCACTGGCTTGTGTAGTGAGCATAGCTCTCAGCCTAAAACCCTGGATGTAAGAAATGTGGCATTTAATTCCTAAGATATAATATCTCTTTTGATCATCTTGATTTCCCTAGAAAACCCCTCACAGTGCCAGGTGTGTCACATGGGTCGCCCAGACCCCGGGGCCGTCTCTTCCATCTCAGGGTCCTGTGTCTGCAGGACGAGACATTGTGCCCTTGGGGCCACACGGGGCCCGGTCTCGTGGCTGCGCTGAGAGGCGGCCTCCTGGCCGCAGCCGCCAGCCGTTCCGTGGCGGGCAGCCCCGGCTGCAGCTGTCGGGTGACCGGGTGCCATGGTGTGAGACTGGACGCCAGTCCTGACTCTCAGCTGGGGTTTCTCTCTCAAGTACCCCGAGCCAATTCCTGGCAGCCACCTGCGTGTCTTGGGACATCTGTCTTATCTAAAACCCACACGGTGACACCCCAGGGACACAAAATACCTGGCAAGACTGTGAGGCCCGAGGCTGGCGCGGCGTTTCCGTGGACGCCATGTGCCTGGTCTCACCCGACACCCCATCCTGCCTGGGAGCCTCCCAGCAGGTGGGCGTGTCCTCCCTCTCACCTGCCTGCGCTCTGCCCTGCCACTCACCTTCACCACCTGCTCCTGCGGAGGGCAGTTCCTTTAGTCTCTTCCAGCTGTTTACGCTTTCAGAAAACACGAATGAGAATAGAAATGGCTTGATACCTTTGTTTGGGTCCTGACACACAAATATACCCTCTAGGGATAAAAGAACACGGAAATCCTGACCTGGGCTGGAGCAACAGCCCGGACGCGTTCACCCCCGTTGGCTCTCTGCCAGGCTGTCCGACTTGGACACTCTGCAGAAAGTGAGGAGTCAGGCCCCCGGTGCAGGTGCACATGCATAAGGTAGCAGCTGTCTGTACCGGCTGATGAGCGCTTTCCCTGCTGCACCGTGACTTTGAAATCTTTGACCTCGGATTATACAGACACCTGCATTTTCTTTGGGGAGGAGGGTGTGTGTGCTGTGGGGGACTCGCCTGTGACATTTAATCCACATGGAGCTAACCTTTCTATAGGGTGTGATACAAGGACCTGTTGTGATTTCTTTTTCAAACAATTACTCCAGAACTAGTTTTGAATATCTCCTCTGCTGTGTAGCGTATCTGCATACTGCAAAATCCTGCCATGATAAATGAGGTGTATGCACCCCAATCATAAAAATTCAGGGTTCTCTTACCATGAAGTCAACAAACATCAATAGTTTCCAGTCTGCACTATCACAAAAGGCACCAAAGTAACGACGATGGGCGTAATTTATACTGTATACAACTGGCCGTAGTACCCACTAAGAAAATGCTAAATGTCACACATTTTTTTTTATTTCCTAATCATCCTTTTCCTTAATCCACTTCCCATTAAAAACAAGCAAAAAAAAAAAAAAAAAACCAAGAAATCAAAAAATCCAGAAGGTAATAAATGAAGTTCCCGCTAAGTGAGAGCTGCGGCTGGCCATGGGGCAGGTGCCGATTTTCAAGCGTGTGGGCCTGGGTTTTGCAGTGTTCTGTAGGACAGTATCTTGAGTGTTACTGTGTAGACTCCTAAACACACGAAGGTGGGTTTTGAGACATTTGGCTGGTTTTAAATAATCTGCCAATTATTTTATCAATAGTGTACTATTAAAATTCCCAGACTTTTACCTATGTTTTAGCGTCTGCTAGAGTAATGTCGCTTATTATGCATCTGGTGAAAGTGGTTCCGAGGTTCTCGGGTGAGATGCCGACAGGACCAGGGAGTCTGCATGCAGAAGGCAGCATTCCGGCTTCTAGACGGCTAAAGAGAACAGATTTTCTGCTTTGCGACACATGTGTGTCTCTCTGCACCGGGAGAGAAAGTGGAGAATAAAGAACATTCCAGATTGCCTTCAGACTGATGAACTTGCTTTCTTCTACCCATGTAGCACGCTGTGGCACATTTAAAAAGAAAAAAATCTAGTTGCTTTAACTTTGCAGTTAGTGAAAATTTTACCCGCACCGTGCAAATTGACTGGATTCCAGCATTTGGCGATGATGCAAAATTTCGTGACGCTCTTCGTTTTCACAGGTGGTTATGCGTGAAGTTAGTTGTGGCCACACGTGCGAGACTCAGAAGCCATTTTAACTGGGAAAACGTTGCTTCGCTTTTGACAACAAAACGAACTCGGTGTGAATTAACGACGTATCTGCTTTCAAAAGAGTTACCTGATATAAAAGTAAATTTTATTTTTTTGAAGTGGGATGCCTATATTGTAAGATAGTGTCATTTTTTAAGAAATATCCCACCCCCCCTTGATATCGTATACTCTTTTCTGGGTTTAAGCATGTTCTTATCTAATCTGTTGACATCTCAGGGAGAAAGAAAAAGCTTCACTGATATGGAAACAAGATTTATAATAAAACGGAACAGGTATAAGTTTTGACACGTTCAATTGCAGACACATTTCTCTTCCCCGGTGTCCGAACTTTAATCAGGATCCTTTGTGGTGCCATGACAGGAGGGCAGAGCCCTGTTTTGTAAGCATGTGCACATCCAGATCCTTCATAATATTAGTTAAAATCAATGTGCTACTTTTTTAATTATTGCTCATGGTACAAAGCAGGGAAGGCTCATTTAGGAGCGGGTCGATATTGGAAAGGGATTGGTAGACGGCGGGGCAGTACATCAGGCAGCTTGATGTGAAAATCATTGCCGCTGAGCTGTGTGGCCGGGCTGATCCGTCTGGTTAGCCTGCAGCCGGCCGGGGCGCCGGCGCGGCGGGCTGTCCTCGAGCGCTGCCCCTTGCTGAGACGCGCCCGCAGGGGCTGCTGCCCGGCACGCAGCGTCATACCCATCTTCAGAACAGAGGCGATTAGGGAAACTGGCCTCCACTGCTTCTCATCGATCGCGCGCGGCACAGTTGGGACTGCAGTGGAAGACTCATTTTCTTTCTTCTTTGGGCAGCTTTTTCTTTCTTTCTTTCTTTTTATTTTTTTTTTTGAAGCTTCTGGATGTTGACGAACAGACAGATGATAAACTGCTCTGCGTGCGGCATCGCGTGGGGCTGTGGGGTGGTTTCCCCGCACACACGCGTGTGCGGAGAGCAGTGGGAGAGGAGGACGCAGGGCGGGGAGAGGAGTTCAGACCTCGGGCCACGCCAAGGCAGCCAGGCCATGTGGACACCGGCTGGAACGTTTCGTTCTTGCTTTTATCTCACACATGCATGTCGAAAGCGTTCAGGGAGGGGGCGAATAGCACTCCATAAGCTTGCAAGCACCTCAATAATAATAATAAGTATTATTATTCAATAATAATTAGTATTATTATTCAATACTAATACACACTCACATGGCCTGTTGTCTAAATCTACCCACGTTATCATACGTGCATTTTTAACAGAGACCACACAGCAGTCACTGACGTCACTTGGTCATCTCAGACAGGCGGCGTGTGCTACCTGTTTACCTGTTTTGATTACCGTTGCATGAAGTTGGTGAAACGTGCTTTAGACAATAATCTCGTCACAGCGGCGACTGCACCCAGCAGGACATCGTGTGCTCCGACGGCAAGAGGGGAGGAGGCGTCTCTTCTTGAGGGGCTCAGGCTCTCCCCGTGCGCAGCCCGGCTGGCGGCCGCGGACCTGCGCTCGGGGCGCGGCCCTGCCCCGTGGGTGCCTGGTGCTGCCCGGCACCGGCCTCGGGGGTGGCACCTGGGTCCGGCTCAGGCTGCGCCGGCCATCGACAGGATTGATTTCCGGTCACTGCTGACCCAAGCTTGACTGGCAAACGTCCCATTTTTTCACTTTTTAATGATCGTGTGCTGTTTGTTTTAATTTACTGTTCTTTGACTAATCATTTCGCTGATCGGAGAAGTCTGAGTTTGGATTCCCAGACAACGTTAAAAGTAATTTTTTTAAAAATGAAGATAGTGGTCAGATAAATTGAGCAAAAGGCAGAAATCATAGACCCTTGGGACAAAAAAAAACCATATAGATTGACACACAAATAAACACACACAACATTTAGAATGCCTAGAAAAGCATCAATATGTGATATTTTATAATTTTACATTAAGCTGTGAAATGCAGAGACCAGCTACACCAGCTCAGTAAACACGTAAGTGTGTATCAGCAAATGAGAAAACACGGGATGAGAATAAGGTGGTCTCCCGCTTAGAGGAACACCAGGATATATAACACAAAATACAAATGTTAAGTGCGTATGTAAATCAACGTCCGATTCATCTGTTTAACAAAAAGGATTCTTTCTCTGTCAAAATACATATGTCTTTGAATATGGAACTCACACTTGCACATGGGCACCAGCCCTAAAGATGCGTGATCTCTCCTCACCCAGCTTTATATTACTTGTTTATTACCTTTGATGCTTGTTTGGTTTTCTTTCATGTATGTAGTATTCTTTTTCTTTCAAATCACCTAGGAACTCACTTCACGACACGAGTTCATCATCCCAACCGGCCGTGCCCCCCGAGTCTGGGCTGAGCTGTGCTGGGACCTCCGCCCCCCTCCCCGCGGGTGTGTTTGTGTGATGAAATTGTGACCTGTCCTTTCCTTACACACATCTTCACCAACGACAGATGTCACACTGGCGTCTCTTCCAAGCAACGGTAGAACATGGGAAAGTTAATAAATCTCACAAAAGCTTGATGTAAAAACACTGGAAGTTAAGTTTACATGGGAGAAAACAGAAGAAAAAGGTAGAAAGGACACACTGAAATAAAATACCAAACACAATAGAAGAAGCATAATTTCCCCAAAAATGTAGAATTACTAGGGCAACAAATGGGAAGCTTTTGAGAGAAATTATGCAGTAACCTATCTGTGTTTGTGAAAAGCAGTTAACTCCTGTCCTTCGGCATCTACGGAGCGGCAACTGCAGCGCAAACGCCGCATAGGGTGTGTGTTCAGGCCGGCGAACTAGCAGAGCTCCTACTGTGCGCAAGGCGATTCCTTACTTAGTTTCCAACCATCCAGTGGGCTAAAATAACATGGAACTGTTCCCAACGCACACCCCTACAAATAAATATTCGATAAAAAGGTAGATAAAATTATTCTAACCACAACGTGGATCTTGTAAATACAAAGCAGCCCGTCCAGGTGCCGGCCATGAGCAGGCTGATCTGGAGATGCAACCGGGGCAGGAGCGCCGGTCCCGGCCGGGTGGCGGGTGGTGGGGACCTTGAAGGTGGCTCCCCCGGTTTCGTTGCCCGTGAAGGATTTGAAGGTACCGTCTTCAGCTTCCATAGTGGAGGGTTGAGACAGGGGCAATTGCTTTTGCAAGAGCCCTGGAAAGATCAAGACTTAATCATAGTGTTGACCAGAAAAAAAATGAAGGAACCAAAAGGAAGTTTTCTGCCCCTTCCCGGCTGCGGGTGAAAAACAAGCAAAAGATGCTCTCAAGGGTCTGATGCGGCGGCGTGCGTTTCTCATGCACTGGGTGTTTGCACTTGCTCCACTCGGTGGTTGGGAAAATGCCAGACATTGGGCTTAGGGCCGGGAACGGCCTCCTATGACCACAGGGAAGCAAAGAGAACCTTCTGAGGTCTGTTTGCACAGCCCACACTGTGAGTAATTGGCACAGAAAAAGTGGCCACTCTAACGATGAAAATACAGTCAAAAGAGAAAAACACCCTAACAACCAATGGAACACGAGTAAGATCCCAGAAGATACAACCAGAGTATTGTTGTAAACCCCATAATAAAAGTTTCTAAACAGTAAAGTATTAATCTGAAGAGAAATATAAACTAACTCTGTTAAGAAGAGGATGCCCACTCTCATCGCTTCTGTTCAACGTTGTACTGGGAATTCTGGCAAGGAAAAAACAAGGCATCCGTATGGAAAACTATAAAGTGAAATTTTATCTGAAGACAACATAGAGAACATCCTGTGGCATCCACTACAAAGGAACTAGAATTGACAAGTATGTAAGTTAGCAAGGTTGCAGGATGAGAGATCAGTTCTCAAAAATCCATTGCATTTTGATATACTATCAATGAAAGATTGAAAATTTAAATTTAAAATATCATTTACGATTGCATCAAAAGTTAAGAAATATTTAAGGATACATCTGAAAAAAGATGCACAATACCTACACGCTGGAAAAGTTGCTGAGAGAAGTTAGAGAAGATTTAAACAAATGAAGAGTTATACAATGTTCATGCATCAGAAGATTCAATATATTTGAGATGTCAATTCTCCTCAAATTGGTCTATAGGTTCAACAAATTCTCAATCAAAATCTAATCAGGCTTTTACAGAAATTGATCAGCTAATGCTAAAACTCATGTGGAAATGCATGACACCCCCCCACACACAGCCGCAACGGTGCTTTAAGAAGAAGAACAAAGTTGAAATGCCAGCAGTAGCTGATTTCAAGTCTTATTATAAAGCTACATTAATCAAGATGACGGGTTATTGTTGCCAAAACCGGCAAATAGATCTGTGAAACAGAATACTTGAGCCGTAAAAATAGAATAAAAACCAAACTCTAAATGAGTCATAGACCTAAATTTAAAACCTAATACGCTAATGCATCTGAAATAAATGACAAGAAGAATATTTGCATCTTGGGCTAGACAAAAAATTTTACAGATATTACACCAAAGAATAAACCATAAAAGAAAAAAAATACACGATGTTTAGTAGTAGTGTGCCTCCCTGCAATTGGGAACATCCACTCTTTGAGAGCCAATGCTAAGACAATAAGAAAAAGTCGTGAGTGTGAAAAATGTTTGCAAAGCATATAGTTGATAAAGGATTTATATCCAGAAATATGGAGAATTCATAAAACCCAAATAAAAAATGGGCTGAAGCTTCCAACAGATACGTCATCGAAGAAGATACACAGATCACAAATAAGCACATGAAAAAGTACACAGGATCATTGGCCATCAGGTAAATGTCAGTTAGAATGACGAGACGCCATGCACACCTGTTAGAGTGGCTGAGGTAGAAAGGCGGACCATGCTCAGAGCTCCCATATAACTGGGGGGAGTCGGGGTTGTAAAGTAGGAGATCCGTTTTGGGAAACAGTTTGGAAGCCACTCGAAAGTGTCAACATACACCTGTCATCTGACTCAGCTATTCTACTCCTCAGTGTTTACCCGAGAGAAAAGAGCACGCACGGTCATGCAAATAACTGAGCGTGGATGTCCGTAGCAGCTCTGTCTGTGACAGCCCCACAACTGGAAACAGCCCCAGTGTCCACCCAGGGGCCGTGCATCCAGCCCCCCAGGTACCGTGCACGAGAGACCGCAGCGAGCTGTGGCTGTGTCGCCGTGGAGACTCAAAATGGCCACGCTGAGCGAAAGAAGCGAAACAAAACAGGAGTGCCCGCCCCTTTGCTTCCTGCTGTGGCTGCCAGAGCGTAACTGCAAAGGGGGTGACTGAGGACGACACACGCTCATCCTCCCGCAGCTCTGAAGCTGGGAAGCCCGAGGGTACCCGGGCTGAGTCAGAGTGGGCTCCTTCCTGTTCCAGCTTCCAGAGGTCGCTGCGTCCGAGGCTTTGTATCTATCATCAGGTCTCCTCAGACCCTGATTCTCCCTCCCTCCCTCCCTTTGAAGGACCCTGTGATGACATCTGGCCACCAGACACGCCAGGACAGTCTCCTCACGTAAGGTGACGGGTCTCTGTTTTCCGGGGACTGAGACCCGGACATCTTCGGGCCCAGTGTCCTGCCCGCCACGGTACCTGTAGGATGCCACTGACATAAACTTCTAGGAGGTGCAGTTGAGCCTGTGGGAGAGGAACTTCCAGGATGCAGCTAAACAGTAGTTCTAAGAAAAATATTTAAAGGAAGACATTAAAATAAAAGAAAAAAATTAATTAGCTCAGTATCCAAGTCGAGAAGCTGGAATGGTAACAGAGTAAACCTGAACAGATGAAAGGAAGAAAATAGTTAAAAACAGAAGATAATTCAATAGGGAATAAAAATAAAATTGGGAGGACGAACCTAATCAAACCTTGTTCTTTAAAATGAGCAATAAAAGAGTCAAGTTTGTCTAAGAAAATTTTCCCACAGGAAAATATATACATATTCGTACTATACAAGGGCTATGTAACCACACACGGTGAGAAGTGTTAAAAATTATGAGAGCATATTATAACTCTATGCCAAGAATTTGGTTATACATACATAGAGAGAACTTTATATGTAGAACTATAAATATATACTTGGAACTTTGTATGGACAAATATATATGTAAACATTATGCAATATATAAAACGTCAATTTTCTCTAACTTTAAATATATATATATATTTTTAGCACAAATCAACATTAGCACAACTGACTTAAGAAAAATAGAATTCTGATTTTCTGTATGTTTAAAGTGTTTTATAGCTTTAACATTTAATTTTAAAAATTATTTTAAATTATTTTTTGCAAAGATACCCAGAATGCTTTGCAGGAATGAGGCTCAGGTGAGGCCCAGGTGGTTCCTGGGGAGAGCGAGGGGGGTCCCGGGATGGAGGGAGCTTCCCGGGAATCCTCACGGGCGCGGCCTGAGGAATTGTCCGGAGGGGAGGAAGGCGGAGCTGGGGAGAAGCAGGGGGCATTTGGGGACTGCCAGCAGCTCTGTTCCGCATCGACTGTAGCACCAAGAGGCACCTGAGAGCCCTGCAGAGTTTTAGGAACCGAGCATGGGATGTCACCGCCTCCCAGTGTCACATGCATGCCCTTAGGTGCTTTTGCTGAGGGTAAACTGATTTCTGCTTTGGGAAAATCTGTATTTCCTGTGATGCTACTTGGAAAATCTATCCTGGGGTGGGGTGGGGAGAATTCCGTCTCTTACTGGGATGCACAGTTTTCCTTCCTGCCTATGCAGACCACGGGTGGTCTCAGCCCCTCCCCAGCTCCCCCCGCCATGCAGGGCGCTGCAGCGGGCAGCGAGGACTAGCGCTGGCTTGTGTGCCCGACAGGCTCCCACTCAATCCTCACAGCCACCAGGGATCCAGACCCCATCAGTACTGTCGTTTACCCCTGAGGGGCATTGCATTGTGGCATACACTGCCCAGGGTCACACGAGGATTGCAGAGGCAAGATTTGCACCACACGTTTGTTCCTTGGAGCCACATGCTTGGAAGGGAAATACCGTCATCTTGGCATTAAACAAAAGCCGCCTTGTTCTCCTCTTCCTCTTTCTCCTCCTTCTCATCCTTGTTCTCCGGCTCCTTCTTCTAATTTTCCTTAGTATGTCTCAAAACTATTGGAAAGAGCTCTCTACCCTATTGGTTTGGAGTTCCTGCTGAAAGGAAAGGTTGGTTCTGCTGAGAAATGTGCGATTGCCTGCAGCCCACGGAAGGCTGCCTGCCATCCACGTTGCGCTGTGCCATGTGGGGGCCACGTGGGGGCCACGTGGGGGCTGGGGCTTGGACTCTGTTCGATTGCTCTGGTCGGCACGGACTGATGAGGCGTTTTGAGCTGTGAGGAGCAAATGCTGCTGCAGAGAAGGACCACATTTCGAAGGCACATTCTCATCATAACTGCATATTGTGACAATAGAGAAGGATGTAGGTAACCTGGAACAAGTCCAACAACAAAATAGCATAGCATCGGATTATAGCTCAAATTATAAAGAGAATGTCCATAAGCCTATACTGATATAAATAAATGATTGAATAAATTAATAAGTGGGAGAGAAGAGGCAAATGGCCGTGCAGAAGAATTCCACGTGACGTGCGTGGCTGCTCTGTCTCACAGACGTGGACATTCCTGCCCGCCCCTTAGGTGCGGGCTGTGCAGTGACTGCCTCCAAACAGCACGTGGGCAAAAAAGGAGAAACATGGTCACTTGGCGGGGAACACACCCGGCAAACACCTTCAGCCAGGTGACCAAGGTTAGCCTTAGCACTGACAGTCACGACAAGAGGTGAAGCATGATGGGAAGAGGTGCAAACCATGCTTTTCCTCTGTGGTTTTCCTCCCCCAAACCCAGGACCCCTAATCACAGGAGAATAAATGTCAGATAAACGCCAGGAGAGGGGCACCGTGCCTGGACCCACATCACCAAGGTCACCAAACCACCGGCTCCTCATAAACAAGGGAGGTCTGAGAAACTGTCGCCGCCAGGGGGCCCTAAGGAGAAACGAGGACGACACGTCACTTGGGATCCTGGGACAGAAAGAGGAAGTTAGGTAAAAAGTAAGGGAGTCTGAATAAAGTATTAAGTTTAATGAATAACGTCGTATCCGTATTGATTTGTTAATTACAGATGTGCCGTACTTAACGTAAGGTGTTTATGAAACCGTGGAGGTATATGGGAACTCTACTATCCTCTGAACTTTTCTTTAAATCTTAAATTGCTCTAAAAAAATGATAAAAACAAACAAGCCAACAAACATGGAATACGTATAAAATCTGCATTATTTTAGCATTCACTGTAGAGCTGCTGCCAGAGTTAGTTTTACTTCATTTTTATTTCATCGTACAGAATGAGTTGAGAAAGGTGCATTGCTAACTTTATCTGCTGGGTAGTTTCAACAATGGCCAAGTAAATTTCTCAAATTCGGTTTAAAACCGTTGCTCCCCGGTGGACACCCTCTATACCAGCTGCCACCCGAAAATGAATTTTCACGGCTTAGTTTTAAGCACCTTGAAAACGGGAGTTTATAATGGAAGTGCTGACACAATCGGAACGGGAGCGGTGTGAATGCTTCGCTACGATTTATAACGTCAGCCCATATTCCAGCGCTTTCTCTGTGCACCGCGCTTTGCACAAACAGGAGAGGAAGGCACCGCTGTGAATTGCCGTGCAATTAATCATTTGACCACGAGGGATTCATTTACTAATTAAAAACGCAAAAAGAGTAAATTGAAATAACCAGTGGCTCCTAAATCATGTCTCCTGGAGCATCAGCCGCATTGAAGTAAGTCGCAGAGCATCAGTCAGAGCCGTGCACACTCGGACACCTGTACCTCAAGGCGGCTGACACACTCCTCTGTGTGCAAGCCCCTTTCACACACACACAGCCATCTGGAGACACAGATATTTGTGTGCGTACGTGCACATGCAGGTATGTATGGATGTGTGCATTCATTCAAACAGCATCGAATTCTAAAAAACAAAAATAGCCAAAGTAGATATTGGAGTGAAAAGGCAATAGAAGCATAGAACAATACTGACATTACGTACACAAACAGGGTGTCCTTACACTTTGTATCTTCTTCTTTACAGCATGTCATTATATTTATACTACCTTAGTACTTACGCTCGGTACCTTGATTCTTTTGACAAAGGTTGGCCTCTGGGCATGGCCGCTAACCTATGCAACTATTATTTGCTCACTTTCCTATTTCCTGATCCATTTTTGAATGCTTAAATCAGGTACCAAGAACAGCACAGCAAAAAAAAAAAAAAAAAACTAGACAACTTCACAATTTTCAACACAATTTTGAAATTTTCTCAGGAGGAATTTGGTGAGGCCTCAAAGTAGGTCAGGGCAAACGGAATGGAGCTTGTTGTAACTCTGGGATCTCTGGGCTCCAGTCCGCTCCTCTGTCCCGCACACCGGGTGGCAGAAGTGGAGGAAGCCGCCTCGGTTTCCTGAATTCTGGCCCGCTGTTGGACACGGCATCCGGGCGGCGCTCCCCGGAAAAGGGAAGTGGGAGCCTGCCTGGGAGGTCGGGGGTCAGGCAGAGACGGGAGGAGGGAAAACATCATCCTTCAAATGGAACGTTTCAAGCGTGGACAGACGAAATTTCTTGGAGCCTGAAGGCGGAGACGAGTAAGGCTGTCACGGAGAAAGCGGATCAGGACGTCGTCCACCGAGGCGCTGTGGCCCTGTTCTTCCCAGGCAGCCTTCCCTGGGCCTCTCCGGCGTTTCTCCTCACTGAGGTGCGGCGTGCAGACTATCCCAGAACAGCGTCTATCGGCTTGGCGAACGTGTAGCAAGAGAGAGGATGCGTGGCGCAGAGGACGCAGACAGGGCGGTCCTGTTTCACAGGCCGTAGGCAAGAGTTCCTCTGCTCTGCCAAGGACAGGCGCTGCCGATCTCGCGTCCACTCGGCAAGCGTGCGCTGAGCACCTACTGTGTGCAAGACACGGCGCCAGATTGCTCGGAACGGAGCCATCCAGACAGACGTGGCCCTGCCTTCTCAGTCCTTCTTATCCTAGAAGGGAGAGACACACACAAAGTGAGAAAAACAGAAGTTTATAACGTGATAACCCCGATTACGCAAAGGCGATTTTCAGAGTAACGTTCAGTAGGACGAGAAGAGCGAGGACTGGAGCGAGGCGACCTGGACGCACTGTCGGGGGTGAGCCTGGCCCGGAGGAGTCTCGGTCCTCTGGTCCTCGTCTGTTCCGGGGGGGCTTGGGCGCCCCGCGTAAGGAGTCCAGTGAAGATCAAGGCAGAAAATGTGCACGCAAACCCGGTTCCCAGTGTGACGCTAAGAGGGGATCATCGAATCACGACTGCAATTTTACCATACGTTTTATCTCCCTTTATTGGCAATATCTCACAGAACTTCCAGATTTTTACTTTTTGCTTTCTTACCGCTGCACCAATTTTAGCTTTTTCTGCATTATTCATGTTCCGTGTCCTTTCTCAGTTTCGTCACCACCTTTACGCACGTTCCTTGTCCTCTGTCCCCTCCCCCTCCCACGTCCACTCCCCTCACCCCACGCAGCACGACAAAGAGCACATCAGCGTCCGCTGAGTGGGCAAAAACGGTGGTGCGTGAGAAGAACTGCGGACAAGACGTATTTAGACTTTTAAAAAAATCCTTCGACAAGGTTTTATACCAAAGGTTATTAGACGTCCGCTCATCGGGGCCTGGGGAGCTGATTTTTGTGGATCCCTGGAGATTTTGGTTAGAATGAATGTTTCTTTAATAGCTTTATAAATGATCTGAAAAAGCAAATCGTTTTGGTTCCGTTTGCTTGTTTTAGTTTTCAAATGACACTCTGCCCTTCTGGCCAGCACTTTGTAAGCGTAAAGCCCAGAATTAGAGAGTTTGAGTGTTTCCTCGATGAGGTGAGGTGTCGAGAGTCAGTTCAGTTGAGAGGCATCACTCCATATCTGCAAGATGAGAATGGCGGAAAATAGGACTTTTAACAGCAAAAACTCCCTTTTACAAATATATATATATGTGTGTATAACCTCAAATATATATATGTGTGTGCGTATGTGCCTGCGTGTGTGTGCGCGCGCGCACGTGTGCGTGTGTGTGTGTGTGTTTGTGCATGTGTATATGTATAAACCTCTCTGTCTGAGGTCACTGGGAAATGCAAAAGCTACAGGGGCAGCTGCAGGAAGACTCAAACATCTCCCAGCTTCAACCATCATTTTTATACTGAAAACACCAAACCCTTCCCCTGTGTCCAGTCCTCTCGGAGTACTGGCTCTCAGAATCCGGCTCTTCTACTGAATGTCTCCAACCTTAAATCCCTCCGGCAGTGCAAATCCAGTCGTCCAAGACCGAGTTTGCAATTTCTCTGTGTCCTGTCTGTAAGTGCCTGCAGTGGAGAACACCACCGCTCCGGGGGCCGGGGTGGATTCAGGCTTTGCAGAGCATGAATCTTTAGCAATTTGATGGGGGCAGGGAGGACTTTAAGGGAAATGAAATGAAAATGAGAATAAAATACATAGCACAGGGCCTCGGGAAGCGCATGGCTGGTGCTCACGGTTAGGCTTCACTAGCTTTGGCGTGAAACTGCGTCTGGCCGAGCCAGACCCTTGGGCACTGGGCACGGGTCTGACTCCCGAATTCCACCATCTCCCAGCATCGACCACTATCCCCTCCTCATCTGTGCCTTACGTCCGGGTGCGGAGCCTTCCTTCACCCTCCGTCTGGGCAGGTCCTGCTCCTGCAAGCCCATGGCGGCTCCTCCTGCCCTGTCTAGTGATGGTTGAGTCGCTGTCACTCCTTGCCCTTGCTCACACCTTGTCATTGTCTGCTTCCCGGGAGCAGGAGCTCGCACCACATACCCCGATGTGCCTGACGCCCGGAAGGTGCTCAGTGAATGTCGAATAAATGTGTTCGAGCAGAGAATTATCAGGCAGATTTCAGCAGGGGGACGTACCATGTGGTATATTTATGGAGAAATAACCAAAATTTCCTCTGACACCAGGGATGAAATCTTATATGTTTTTTACGTGGTATATAGAAAATGTATGGATCACACTGTCTCACAAAATATAAATCAACTAAATGTATATTTATGCTCAGGTGTTGTGGAACGGTGGTGAATACTAAGGGAAAATAGGATGATTTTTAAAAGGTCGGCTTCGTTCTGTCAGATGGAGCACACAGAGAATAACAAAGTGTCTTGAATTGAAGGAGAGATGTATGTTAGGGAAATACTTTCGATTGTTATTGATTGAAGGGGAGATGACTGAGGCAATGATATCTTAGTGTTTTTATTTAATTTATTTTATTTTATTTTTTGGCTGGGTGCGGTGGCTCACTCCTGTAATCCTACCACTCTGGGAGGCCGAGGCAGGAGGATCACTTGAGCTCAGGAGTTCGAGGCCTGCCTAAGCAAGAGCGAGATCCCGTCTCTACTAGAAAGAAAGAAGAAGAAGAAAGAAGAAGAAGAAGAAGAAGAAGAAGAAGAAGAAGAAGAAGAAGAAGAAGAAGAAGAGAAGGAAGGAAGAAAGAAAGAAAGAAAGGAAAGAAAAGAAAGAAAGAAAGAAAAAGAAAGAAAGAAAGAAAGAAAGAAAGAAAGAAAGAAAGAAAGAAAGAAAGAAAGAAAGAAAGAAAGAAAGAAAGAAAGAAAGAAAGAAAACCCCGCTGGGTGTGGCAGCTCTCGCTTATAGTCCCAGCTACCAGGGAGGCTGAGACAGGAGGATCACTTGAGCCCAGGAGTTTGAGGTTGCTGTGAGCGAGGCTGATGCCACGGCACTCTAGCCAGGACAACAGAGTGAGACTCTGTCTCAACGCAAACAAACAAGGCAACTGAGCACCCCTTCTCGCAGCCCCCCACCCCCTCATAAATATGTAAAAACAAACATGTAACGGAAAGACAGAGCACGGTTTTGGCCTAAGGACAGAGTGACCGGCGGCATCGGCGCTGACATCCAGCTCTGCAGTGAGACGCTCTCTGAGTGCACAGGACAGGGCACGACAGAGGTGGCCGACAGAGCGGTGACACTCTTTGGAAGTGTGTCCGTGCTGCCCGCTCTTCCCGCGAGCTCGGGGCGGGTCTGGGAAAGGACTGCGTGCTGCCGTGTGCAGCTATCGTGTGGCCGCTGTGACCTGCAGTCCTTGTGGCTTCAGTCAGAGTACTGACGGTGGTGCAGAAATATGGCCAAGCAACAATCACACCAGGGTTGTGGAGTACACACAAGTCCGCTCAAGAGTAGGACGCACTTCCGGTTTGATTTAGACGGTCTGACCTGAAAATTAGCCATGTGCATGTCTTGCTGCTTTGGTTAAAGTACATATGAGAGTAGTTCATCGAAATTATATTACTAGAAAATAAAACTTTTCGTTTATCAAACAGAAAGCAGATTAAGAACGCTTAAAAGCGAAGCTGTATCTGAAGCCTCCCTTGCCTTCCTTCCCCCGCCGAACTTCTCTGCTATCCGACGTGGCCTGCCCCTTCACGGCTGCGTGTCCTGTGCCCGGCCCGCTAGAAGGTGGGTCTCTGAGGTCGAGATTTTTCCCTCTTTTGTTCCTACAGCCCAGCTGTATCCTAAGCATGTAGCAAAGTGTCTCAATAAATATTTGTAAGCCGTTATCTTTCTTTTTCCCCTTGCTTTGTTTAGACCCCTCAGTAGTCCCATCCATTCACTCCATTTAAAGCACCTTTATTCTGAGAAGGTGAGGACTCCCTGGCCGGGCTGGGGTGCATGCCTGCAAGAAACGAACCAGCACAGTCCCTGCGCTCTGGGGCTCAGAATCTAGCAAGTGCTGGGGTCCCGGGTGGAGCCGCATCACGGGACAGACGGGAGCCCGTGGGCGTCGTGTCCACAGGCAACTGCGTGGAAGACTCCACTGGCTGGTCCCTGGCCACCACCGTGCAGAATTCAACTCCCTGGCACAGCGTGCGGACAGAACCGGGAGGCGGAGCCCTGGCGGCTGCCCTGGGCCGGGTCCGGCCGGTTTGCTCAGGGCACCGGCTGCCGTGGCCGGCAAGCTGGCGGTGGGTCAAGACACCAGTGGCAGCCAGGCTGGAGCACGGCGCACAGCAGCGTTGCCCGGGGTTACGATCACGGTGGGTTTTCCTCCTTACACCCCGAAGGTATTTTTAAATGGTAAGGTTAGGGACACAGTGAAGTATCTGACCTAAACAATGCCACCATGGGAAGATTCACCATCAGAACAAGAAACGACGGAAAGTAGCAGTATTGAAAATACTAAGACAGTAAAACGAAAGCACTTTTTCTTCTTACAGTTCACAATACACAAACATGTGTGTGTATGAATATATATACATATAAACATTTAGGAAAAACACAGAAAAAGGGGCTTTCTTTACATTCTAAAAACACTACTCAGTTTCAAAACTATCATATTTAAAAGAGTCATTGATCCTATTGGGATATATATTTTAAAAGTTTGGGGGCATTAAGTTTTTTCAACACCAGTAGAAGAAATTTGCCCAAAGGCCTGGAAAGGGTTACTCATCCTTCGACCCAACCACCCCCCAAAGAGCCATTCCCTCCTCTCTCTGCCCTGCCATTAGGCTCACCCTCTCCACTTTCATTCGGCTTCAAATAGTCCCCAAAGGGGTGACTTAATACATCTGAAAATACTGGAATCCGAACTCATGAAATGCCTTTTAAGCATAAGCGCAGCCTCCCTTCCCCCCAAAAACACCCCTCTGCACACTTCCCGCTCGTCACCATCTAGGTGTCAAGAAAGACGCAGTCCCAACTTCCCAGATAGTGCTGGTATTCAGGACAGTCAACTGTTGCTACTTTTTTTTTACTTTTCAGACAATTTATTCAGCTTTGCTATTGTTATATCTCCAGAGACTAAATTTACATTTTGAAAAAAATATATTATGTACAAATGTGCATACTCTATTCAGCCAGCATATCATAGATACTATATGATAGCATTTGGGAATATTAAACTTTGCCTTTACTGGCAATCCAATTGGCATCTTTGATTTACAGTGCAGATGTTTTATACTGATGTGTTTTGGAAATATCTGAGGTATTCTCAAGACAGTATTCTGAGGTTTCTGCAGTGGTCCACTTTAGTCTTTCGAAGTTCTCTATACAATAGGATACATACATCGATTTTCCAAAACTTATTTTAGTGGGAAAAGAAGAAAAGTTCGAGTTGGCAATTTACAAAGCTTCCCTGAGTCGTCTGTACCTAATTCCTGTTTGGCACTATTTGTTTTGTCAGTCAGTAAGCTTTGGGAGACCGGTCTGATGACACTGTCCCTCTTCCCAGACTGCTTTGCAGATTCTAAATGTAATGCCCAGTATCTGTGAAGCATGCATATTTCGAAAGTACAGATATGCGATTTTAATTTTCCCTCTGCACATGGTATTTCAGCTTTTGCTGCTACCTTAATAAAATCAGTTATTATTTCTGAGCATTGATTTGTTTTTTTTCCGAATTGTCCAAAACCACGTCCCCCAAGGGTGCGCCATCCCACGTGATCGGTTGTGATTTGGCCACACGTGGACCGACGCCCACTGGTGGTGAGAGACAGCTGCCCCCACTGGACCATTTTCTACGCATGCGCCTCTTCGCCTCTTCAAGACCCACGGCTTGAATCCGTGTAGTGTCCGTAGCAAGAATGGTTTGCTGTAACAGGATAGTCAGATTTGTCTGCTTTTGTGAAGATCATTATTTCTAGTACAGTATAAAATACCTTTTTATTACATTGTCACTTGAACTCAATTCAATTCAACAAAAACTTACTAAGCTCGAGAATCTACCGTGTTCCAGACACCCTGAGGGTCCATCAGCGCTGAATGCGGAGCGGGCCCTGGAGTTGAGAGCAGCGTCATATCAAAGGGGAGATAAACAGCCTCTTTCAAAATTATAATGTCAGCATTGGCATTTTCATCAGGAAACTTCAATGTACTTTAACAATCAGAAAGGAGAATAACATTTAAAGTAAATGTATAGAAATCCACAAAATGAAACAAATCATTCACATAAGTGACAATTACATTAATTTTATTCTCAAAAACAGATGTAATTCTTTTTTGTGTCATGATCACTTGTAAAACCAATTGACTGTTTTTATTATTTTTTGTAATGAAGCAGAAATAGTAATGTTCTAAAACATGGCAGGCTGAAAAAGTGCTCAGGCTCTAGGCTCACATTGTTTTATAACACTTTGAAATGTAACTGTGGAAAAATTATCTGCTTGTGTTCCCTGGATTCTTTACAAAGAAAAGGGGTAATGATTAGTAGTTACTGAGCTGCTACTGTTTCCTACCATAAACCGTTCAGCTACACACTATTTTATTTAGCAAGAACCTTTGCACCAGCTTTTTAAAAATTTTAGCATATTATGGGGGGTACAAATTTTAAGGTTTCAAATAATTCCCTTGCCCCCTTTCCCCCCACAAGTCTGAGCTTCGAGCGTGCCCATCCCCCAGACTTTTTAAGTGAAATAATATTTTACCCAATTTTTATAATAAGAATACTGAGATTCTAAGAGGTTAATAATAATAATATGCACCTTTCTTTACTGTGTCAGTGCTGGTATAAGGACTTTTTGTGCCAAAGACCAAGGAAGAGTGACATAATCACCTTTCCCATCCCTAAAATAGGGACAAGATGAAAGAGGTGATGTGCGATTATACAATTTTAATGCGAAAGGTTTTATATATTTTTATAGCATCGTGCCTTCAATAATACACAGCATGCATTAGAAAAGCAAAAAGACTTGATTATATACTGACCTTAAATGCTACTTTTTAATGTTATAGACATATAACATGTCTATCATGTTATAGACATATCAGTTATCAGTTAAATTTAGGTCTGTACTTTGAGACATTACTCTGTGATTTCATGTTTTCATCCATAATGTTTACCTTTTTACTGTTGTCCAGTACGTGTTTATACATTTTTTTAAAATTCAAAATATTTGGCCAGTTGGATGATTTGGATTTTCTGATTTTCCTCTCCCGTTCACAGATGACGCACGGGAAGGAGACTCGCACGGTGACACATCGCCCGGACCCCTGCCCCGGGCCATCCGCTCGATGGGAGTCCCCAAAACACAGGAGAGGTGCCGGTGAGAGAAACTCAGAAACCACGAAGCTCCAACTGCTTTGCTCTTCAAGAGTAGAAGAGAGCTTTTCTTCTCGCCTTTCTCAATCTCTTGCCATCACTCCCAGCACCTACCTCCCAGCCCTAAACGACGCCAGCAGCTGCTCCGGGAAGGACGTGCTCAGACGTACTCCGGCCTCCTGGCTTCAGCCGGCCGGACCCCGGGATTTCTCCCGCAGCACCGTGTCCCGCTCTGTATGCCCCACGCCAAACTCACGACCCGCGGAAGCATTCACCGTGCGCTTACCATAAATTGTCACTAATGATGCTTGTTAGAGAAGTGACTTTGCTGCCACGGAAACTGTCAGAGGCGGATGACGTCTCTGCGAAATAAAGAGATTTCACTGGTGCATCTGAGCTCTGAAACTTAAGATTTGTGTCAATACGTGTCATGCGTCTTAACAATGTGTGCTCCGCCAAGTCTATAAATTAAAGCCGTCCAGCATATGGTGTGTCTCAGGCACTTTCAAAGTATTTTAAAAATTCTTCTGATGTATGATGTCACACTAAAACAATGGCCAATCCGATGAATGGATGTAGAACATATGAACACTTTAGAGTTATGAATTGTCCTGGGTATATGCCTACTTTGTGCTGTACTAAAATACATATTTATTTGGAGTTACTTTTCTAAAAAGAAAGGGGACATTTTTTTCTTAGCGCACGTTTTTAATCCCATGCCTCTCCTATAGCTAATTCACACACACACACACACACACACACACACACACACACACGCATGTTCTGATACAGGACACCTACAGCCAAGGGAATAGGTGCTCACACTTGTAAAAGGCAGCTGTTGGCCGTGTCCTCATAATCTATGAAAGAAGGTCTCGTGGCTGATGCGCATTATGGCATTTAACCGATACTTTAAACCTAATGTAAATCCCCGACACGCATCATGTAAATGCGTGCTGAATTTGCACAGGTAAATTACGTGTTGAGATGAGGTCACTGGGACTTGGCTCTTTCATCTGCGAGTCTGCAAGTGCCAAGAGCACACAGAGGAGTTGTCTAATAGTGATCTGCCATCCCCACTTGTCTTCAAATATTGTGATTTAGATAGAGCTCTAATGCGTGAGGGCAACGTGTCCCCGGAGCATTTTTCAGAATATAAATTAAGTGATATTATAGCAGAAGCCCTCTCTGAGCTCAGCATAATGAATATGAACCCCCGTGTACTCCTGACCAAGGTTATGGTGCGAGAATGAATTACTCTATTAACATCTCTTTTAAGTAGCATTAGTGATAATAAATGAAGAGATTTAATGTAATACTGATAATATTATTCATGCAAAAATAGCACACTTTATCTTGTTAAAACAATTAAAATGTGCTTGGAGGATATTTTACAGCACAGAGATATGATGCCAGGGAGTGCTCATTGCATGTTACCGAATACATCAGCGTTAGCCGGTAATGCCGATAATCTGATAAAAATCGAAAAGCTGATTTGTATGCTATGCTAATTCAGGATCATCTTCTTGGCCCTAGGTACTACCCAAATGCTGCATACAATTGCAGCAAGCTTTAGTGGTGATATTAGATTAAATTCAATCCTTTTGCTGATATTTTTTTTTTCAAAGAAATTACATCCACCATTCTTTAGCATAAACCCTCTTTAGCTGCTAAGCAGCCTGTAATATTGCATTTTAAGCCTTGTATATTGCTGTTTTCTTCCCAGACATATTTAAGCTTTGTTGTCAGTTATAGATCATCTTAGCCCAATCATGTAAATCCGGGGAAAAAAAAAGCAAAGGTCTCTTATATGAATTGCTGGTGACCTTATTCTGAGCACACCATTAAAAACTAACTTTGTGCAACTCCCAAATCTAGTGTCATTAAGTGAATGAACCCGGTAAGACCTTCTTGTGACGCAGCTTGCCGTTCGGTGGATTAGATTATTTCGTAAATAAATCGAATTCACCGTAAGAAATGTTCTAAGCAAAGGGGAGTTGGTTAATGGGAACAGGGTTTCCCTTTGGCGTGACGGAAAAGTTCTAGAACTAGAGGTGATGGTTGATGGCATGGCGAACGTACTCGATCCCACTGCTGTGGGCACTTAAAAGTGGCTAAAATGGTGACTTCCGCTTTATGTGAGTTTATCATTATTTAAAAAAAAAAAAAAAAATCGAGCGGCTTGTGACATGCGTAGGAGGCATTGCTCCCCTCCCTTAATTGGGACCCGGTCCAGGTCAGCCCGTCACCTGCTCCTTTCCCTCTGGCGGGACGTAAACTTTAGATAAATCTTCATTCATTTTCGCGAGATACATTTTTCCTTCCTGGCGGGGTTTCTACATGGTGTCTCTGCGTGTCGGCACAACTCTGCAAGACCCCTCCCAGACGAGGTCCCCTGTGCTCGGCACACACACAGACGCTTCTAGATTTTGCTCGGGAGGAATTGTAGCTTTTTACCTTAAATGCATGAAGGCAAGTGGTGGGTCTTAAAGACTTTCTTATTAGCGTTCATAATAAGATTGTTATGATTATGTATCGCCGTTATTATCTTTATTATTTCTATAAAAACTTAATATAATTTGGAAGAAACAATTATCTTTACAAATCTTGCGAACATGTTACACTATGGGAAATTTTCTTATTTGAGTTAAGACTTTAGCAAAGCCCAGGAAATAGCAATGTCCGCCCTATCTCCACCAGCTTTTTAATTATGGTCATTTTCACTTGATCCCACATAGATTCTGCACGTACGCGTGGAGCTGAAGTTTCCAGAGCGAGATGGGGTTTTGCATTTACCGACAAAACACATATTTACATGAATGAGCCTCCTCGACTGTACGTATTTAGTCAGGGGACGGGAGACTAATGGGATCCTCCAAGTAAGGACTTAAAGTATTAGTTTCTCATATTTATGATTAATGCTTTTCTTATCAGCCTGAGCCCCTGAGTAGGATCATGGGACGCATGTTGGGTTAAATGATTCTTCGTTACAAAAGCAGGCATCATACTCCAGTGGAGCCCAAAGGAAAATCTCGACTTGCGATTCATACCCTCATCAGAGATAAGCCAACTCAGAGCCAGGAAAAGTTGCTTTCCGGTATTTACGCTTTGCATGACTTCCCAGGTATTTGGCGCGCGAGGAGCTCGCCCCTCCCACTGGCGGTGGGCAAGTCAGCTCGCGGATGTTCACCTTGGCGCCGTGCCTCCGTGGCTTGGGCGTGTGCGGTTTGCCGCGCGTCTCTGCTGGTGCACGTGTCTGTGGGAGAGGGACTCCCAGGGGTCGCTCGCATGCAAACAGTAGGCGCTGCAGCAGTGGGGATCTCAGAAGCGTGTGCAAGGGTTGCTAGAGCTTGATCAGAGAATAGGATTCATATCTGGCATCAGTGGATGGCAGGTGCCCCCGGGGCGGGGGCAACACCATCGCCCTAAAGGTTCCCAAACTTCTCAGTTCACAGCACCCCCATGTCTCAACAATTTTTTCCCAAAGCATCCGTTGGCCAAAAGAAATAGCTAACCATTGAGTGCATTAAATAGCTAGGTTCAAAAAAAACACTTTAATATACTTATAACTTTGTAGCTGTTTGGAAAAAACAAAACAATAGACATAAATGGAAATGAAAAAAATTTTTAAAAAGTCTATTCCACTCTTAACTGCAAATACTGGTGGATGAGACTGTTGCTCCAGTTGTGCACTGCACAACTTCTCAGACCTGGATCAGACACCCTCTCCCTTCTAGGTTAGTCACACTGATTTTCAATGTGGCACGTGATTTCCAGCATGACAATCACCCACACCCAGCGCCCCCAAAGTGTGAAGTCGTAGAAAAGGCTGACGCACCGCCCACTGTGGAAAAACCAAATTACCCAAGACGAGAGTTTGCATGTGCTCGACCCGTGTCCACACGGTGTGTGCCTCTCGTAAGTGCGGCACCCGCCATGGCACACTGGTCGCAGGGACTACAGAGCTAAACCGCCACTGCGGTGCTGTCCAGTTCTTCCATGAGGGTTCCGAGCGTCCCGGGGCCCTGAGCCTACGTGTCGTGTGTCTCCCCCACGCTGCGTGCTGGGAATGCCAAGGTCAGAGAAGCCACTGCAGCTCTGTCGGGACAGCGGGTGTGACGGTCACAGGAGACGGTGGCTCAGACAGAAGATTCCTGCTGTGGTGGTCGGCTTGGGTTGGGGATGACGGAGGGGTCTCTAGGGGGTGGGTGACGGGCCGGGGCGAGAGCAGGCGGCATTTGCTGAGGGTGGGGTGCACGTGCCTGCGGCAGGCCTCGGGGAGAGCAGGAGCAGAGGTGGCTCCTCATGGAGAACCCAGGTGACGTCTTGCGGGGATGAAGGATGTAGCAGAGGGGGAAGGTTTGGTTGGGGCCGGAGAGGAGAGGGGAATGCAGACAATGGTCCAGGTGGTCCTGGGACATTCGGGTGGAAGTTCCTAACGGAATCTTAAGATGGGAGAGCAAAGCCAGGGGAGTGACGAGCTCCCCAGAGAAAGCAGGTGAACAGAAAGGAGGAGGACTGGGGGCGGGGAGCCCAGGACACTCACGGGGCAGATGGAGGAGGCTGCAGCCCCGTTGTCGGAGGTGGGACAGATGCCCGAGGGGCGGGAAGAGACCTGCCCCATGCCCCGCGCAGCCTTCCCTCCCGTCCTGCAGGGCGGCCCACACGCTCTGAGCTGTACAGGCGGCTTGGCGCAGCCACGTGACCCCTGAGACCCGGCCGCTGCCCACTCTGAGCGTGCCCGGTGCCAGGTCGGGGCCAGCCTTGCCCGGGGCGCGCCGTGCAGCGTTGTTTCCCCGGTCTTCCCTGCCAGCAGCCAGTCTGGGTGGCCTCCCCCTGCCTGCCGCGGGCCCTCCAGTCCCAGCTGCCAGTCCTCCTGCCAGTCCCCGCAGCCTGACCTCTGTGAGCAAACGTGGACCTGGAAGACCCCGTACTTCAGGTGGGGCCCGAGTGCCCAATGGGGCCTCGATTTTAAACGGAGCCGAGTGGCCATTCCCCGAGCAGAGATGGCACAGGGGCTCTGAGTTCCCTGGACACCCGCCTCTGTTCGACTCCGGCGCTTTCTGAGCTCAGCTGCATCCACCAATCAGGGCCCAGCCTTGGAGAACAGTCAGATCTAGGCCACTTCCTTCATTTGCATACGCGGACCTGATTGGGAACCTGGACGGGACCGTTCTCCAAGAAACCCGGACCTCCCCTCTGTGCCCCGGACACTCCCGCTTTGCACCAGAGGCTACGCCTCGCCGGCTTAGAAACTGTTCCCTGGAACCAAGTCTATCTCCTCCAAATCCTGCTTCAGAGAACTTTTGCTCGTACGCCTTTTAGGAAATCACCTTGTACTGAAATTAGGTAGACTCGACTCTGTTGATGGTAGCCCCAAACCCTGATCGAAACCAACTGGGATGATGATGGCTCCTCCGTTTTATTCCATTTCGGAGGCTGCGTGTGACTGTCTTAGGAAGGCGTGTGGTCGTTTAGGACCTCACTCCCTCCCCTCGACTGCCGCACCGACACACATTTGGGGCGGCTTTCAGGCAGCCCCGAAAGAGTCCGTCCCAGCGCCGTTGACCTCACCGTCTCATCATCTATGCTGGCATCATGACCCTGCTGTTTCCAAGTGCTCACTGACCGCCGTCGTTAGTGCGGCTCTGCGGTGAATAGTAAGGACCACCACCCACACCCTCCCGACCAGCCGAAGGCAGGTGACAGGCAGGTGGACGTGGCCGCACACCTTGGATGTCGAGGGGTGACTGTGAAGGCTGCAAATCAGAGGACAGCCAGTGGCTCAGAGAGCCTCATCCGTTCTGTGGGCTGCCCCATCCTCCCCTTCCCTGCCCTTTCCTGGCACAAACACGGTGACCTTGGCTGCAAGGCATGTAAGCACTTTCCCCTGAGAAACCTCCGAGGCGAGAAGATTGTGTAAATACATTGCTTTCCAGAGACTCTGCCCATCTCAATGTCAAGGGAAGAGTCCATGGTTAAGGATTTAAAAAATGGAACACTTGCTCATTTCTTGTGAGTGCAGCCAAGAGGCCAGTGTAGGGTGAGCTCCACCAAAAAACCACTTAGGATATTTTCCGTGGAGGAAGAGCCATTAGAGCAGCCCCAGGAAATACGAGATTACAGGGGACGCCAGCGGGCTCTGTGTCCATCAGCATTGATTCGAGGCTTGAGATGTGTCAAGGAGAAACAATGTCGCGTGGAACGCGGCGAGGCAGAGTGCACGGTTATGGATTTAAAGCGTGCTTGGTTATTTGCCATTGGAAATTTCTACTCGGGATGCCAAAGACATTATGGGGCAGGAGTCGACTAAGTCGCAATGTGACCCCACAGCCTCCCTTTTTGTCCCGGGCTGAGCCTACGAATGCCATTCCATTTATGAAAACAAAGAGACTTCAGCGTGAGGGGAGTGAAAGATAAAAGAGATTCTGCCAAATAATGGAAACAAAAAAAAAAAACAAAAGCGAGCCCGTTTGGCGCCTGATAAATTGGGTTCCATCCCAGCTAGCAAAATCAGAAATCTTGACTTTGGTCCTGCAGCCTAGGGTTTATGTTCAGAAATATGCTCTTAAATTGGCAATTTGGACTCAGAAACAAGAGTAGAAGCTGCTCTAATGAACCATTCTCTGTGTTTTTCCGGAGATGTTTTATGTTGGAGCAGACACATCAACAGAAGTGCGAAGTTTAATTCGCATAATTGGAAGACTCTGTGATGGACGGAGGGCTCTGGACTGGCGGAGCTGGACTGCAGCACTGAGCCCAGGGGACGGAATCCCACACGCAGATGGCACTGGGGTTATGGGACCGTCCTCGGAAGTCCGCAGAGACACAGCTCTGCCCCGTCACGTTTCAGGGAAACCTTTCGTTTTGCATATACTTTCATAGGGAGTTGCAGAAAATAAGCCACGTTCAAGCTTACGAGTGATTCCATGAACGTGCCTTGGTGTCAAGCCTCACTCGCCACCGGCCGGGGCTTGCAGTCTGTTCCGAAGCCACCGTGTGATCAAGGCGGGTACCAGGTGCAACAGGAGGCACAAGAGAAATATAACGTAGACGTGCAATTTAGGGTTAAATGAGGAGGCAATGCAATCAGATGAAAGAGCAGCGAATTAGGGGAGCGCCCTGCACGTCGAGTTGTGCTCTGCTGCCAAGAAGACTTCGAGAGCACAGGACGGAGGTGGCTTTGTGCACAAGCAGAGCCATAGATAGGATCTCCTTGAAGTCATGGAGGGAATAAGCCTTACTTGTTCATCCTTTTTTGTGTATGTGGCCACCTTACCTCTTCTTTAGCATCAGACTTCCAAGTGCATTTCAGAACCGGAATTCTATCCTGCATGACTGCCTGGGCTTTGGCATGTCTCTACCTCACTCTCGGCCACCGCGCGTCCTGTGCTTGCCTCCGCCCGCCCAGCGCGGGCCAGACTGCGCTGGCCTGGAGAAGGTGTTGAGGCGACAGGGGCGGGCCGAGAGCCATCGTCTCTTTGGTTTCCGCGTCAGCCTCCTGCCCCTTTGCTCTCCAGCCTGTGGGCTCACAGATTCCCGAAGAGCAGCGGTGAGTCTGACGCGTGGCTTTGTTTCCTCCCGCGTGTTTGCTGGCCGGGGAGACCAGCCCCGGCCCCCGCCCGAGCCGCGCATCTCCCGTGGGAGGGTGGGGGGCTGGCGCGCGCCTGTCCTCCCTGGGGGCCCACGTCCCGGGTGTCCCAGGGCCCAGGCTCCTTCCGGGCTCACGGTCTGTTTCTCCGGCCCGTGGGAAGCTGCGTCTCTGCCCTGAGTGCTTATGTTGAAAACCTCATTTACCACCTTCCTGCCTTGGAGCAGAGCACGCATTAAAGCCAGAATTTGCTGCTCTGACTTACCCGTTTCTTTGAGACAAAATAAGGCATCTCCCTCAGTGATGTAGTTGATGCCAGCGCTCGGACGCCGGTGTTGGGCCTTCTCGAAGTGGGTGAGCGCCCGGCCTCCTCCCTTCCTTCCCCGGTCAATCGCGAAGGCGCGTTTCAGAACTCCTAGTTTTTCCTTCAGCATATTCTCCTGGAGGGCACCTTTCTTCTCCCTAATTGAACCCACGGCCCAGCGTCCCTGCCTCTGCCTCAGAACTCACGGCTGGAACGAGCGGTTTGCCACCCCCGGCGTCACGGGGAGGGGGGCGTGGGGTGCACAGCGTAAGAAAGTTTTTCTCAAATGAGCCTGATGGGTTCTGATATTCAGAACTGATATTAATGGCCTTTGATCCTGCCAGTGTGGAAGCTTATTGCCTTTGATGGTGATTAAATTGAGTGAAATTTGTAGCAATGCATTTATGCATATTCTTAGGTCAGAAAGAAACCAAGACTGATACGCTATCTGGAAAAGTCTTTGCTTGAATAATAGTTTATTTGGAAATAAACAAAGAATAACACACTTGGTACAGGCAGCCGCTTCAGAAGGCTTTTCATTTTTTGAAGTGCAATTCTTTTATGCTCGACAGCCATCTTAGGCTAGAAGCCGCTAAATATACACATTTAACACACTAATTGCATGTCTCGGAACACCGGAGACGGACACGTGTACTAGAGAGTGTGTCTGCTTCTGTTAGTGATCTGCTGCTCTTTGGAAAGTCACTGTCATTAAATTCTTCATGCAAAGCCCAAACCCTCCTCCGTCAGAGCTGCTCTGTTTATCTCACGGCTATGCACACTGCAGCTGCATTCTTTTTGTCTAATCACACGAGGAAAATGTCCACTTCATAGAGGCAAAACAAAACAAAATAATTTTATTTTTTTTTTTTTCTTTTTGAGACAGAGTCTCACTCTGTTTTGCCCGGGCTAGAGTGTCGTGGTGTCAGCCTCGCTCACAGCAACCTCAAACTCCCGGCCTCAAGCGATCCTCCTGCCTCAGCCTCCCGAGTAGCTGGGACTACAGGCATGCGCCACCGTGCCTGGCTAATTTTTTCTATATATTTTTAGTTGTCCAATTAATTTATTTCTATTTTTAGTAGAGATGGGGTCTCACTCTTGCTCAGGCTGGTTTCAAACTCCTGACCTTGAGCGATCCTCCCGCCTCGGCCTCCCAGGGTGCCAGGATTACCGGCCTGAGCCACCGCGCTTGGCCAAAACAAATTTTTAAAAAGACATAGTTTTTATTTGGTAAATGAGTCCCTGAATTCATGTTTGGTTTCGAGCAAGAGGTCATTTCTAATCATCATGGCACATACACAAAAAAATAAAAAGCTAAACAAATAGAAAGCTCCAATAGTTGTAGGATGCTGGTTGGTTGAAATTTAAATAAGCATGACTATTATAGCTCATTCATGAAACAGGATGGACAGCAGTTTGGGGCAGGGACGTGTGTGGACAGCACAGGGTGGCGGGAATAGCCTGGATGGGGCAGGGCGGGGGCCAGCGTGTCCACGGGCAGAGCCCCTGGCGGGGACGGCCCAGCTATGCCCGGGGCTGGCGTGGGGTGGTGGGGACTGTGGAGCCTTCTCCCTTCCATGCCCCGCAGAGGCAGCACGTCGTGGCTCTCCTTCCAGAAACAATGCTTGGGGCTAACACAGAGCCAGTCACAAGGCGCCTTTAGGAGCTGGCATAGCGGTGGAGTCAGAGCTTCTTGTACCGAGACATGCGGAGAGCAAGGGGTGAGGCGGCAGGTCCGGAAAGCCCCCGCTGAGAGCTCTCATCAGGAAAGAGTTTGTCATGAAACCATGCACCTGTGTCCAGAGATCAGACAAATAAAGAATGGGTGTGGGGCCGGGCGCGGTGGCTCACTCCTGTAATCCTAGCACTCTGGGAGGCCGAGGCGGGAGGATCGCTCAAGGTCAGGAGTTCGAAACCAGCCTGAGCAAGAGCGAGATCCTGTCTCTACTAAAAATAGAAATAAATTAATTGGACAACTAAAAATATATTTTTAAAAATTAGCCTGGCATGGTGGTGCATGCCTGTAGTCCCAGCTACTCGGGAGGCTGAGGCAGAAGGATCTCTTGAGCCCGGGAATTTGAGGTTGCCGCGAGAGAGGCTGACGTCACAGCACTCTAGCCCGGGCAACAGAGTGAGACTCTGTTTCAAAACAACAACAACAAAAAAGAATGGGTGGGGGAGGTGGAAGCCAGGTTTCTCACTGTTAGACCAGGAGGTTCCAAAAATAGATGGAGGCAAGGGGAGAGAGAGGGACATGGGTGGCTGACAGAGATGGACAGGTGTAGACAAAGCAGGTGGATGACAGAGAGACGGATGTAAATGCAGAGGTAGACATAGGTTGAGACAGATGACAGAGAGAGGCAACTGGTGATAGATGTGTCTACACAGGTGTGTTTTCTTGCACACACTATTCTATAAAGAGGGGTGGGAGGTGGATCGAGAGAAAAACATCGGGAAAATTTAAGTTAAAGGACAGTCTACAAAATGCCTGGTCAGTACTCCCCAGAGCTGTCCTGGTCGTCAGAAACAAGGGAAGTCTGAGAAGCTGCCAGAGCTCGCGGAGGCACGATGACTATGCGTGAGGTGGCGTCTGGGTGTGCCCGGACAGGCAGGGCCGCTGGGGAACAGCCAGTGAAACCCCAGTAAGGACGAGTGTGGCTACAGTGCCCTGCCAGTGCTGGCTCCTCCGTGGTGACAACCGCACCCAGGCAAGCAGAGGTGGAGCCTGGTGGAGGCAGGCAGGCCCTCTCTCCACCGTGCTTGCATGAAATAACATAAATGTAAAGTTATTCTGCAATTAATAATTTACTTGAATCCAATACAGTGAAGGAGCCTAAAACTATGCTCTGAGACTGGTCTTTGTTCTTCCTCTGGGCCCGTGCTGTCCTGCCACCTGGTTCTGTCTGCGATCTGGCATTTCCCTATTTGGCAGGTGCTGGAATCTTCCATGGGAGAGCTGGGCTGCTGCACCATGCGAGGTGGTTCCTCCTTCCTGGCTCTGTCTTTCCCAAGTCCCATGTCTCCTGCTGACTGACGAACCTTCCGGAATGGCCACCGGTGCCGTGTCTGGGGCGGTGAGCCTGGAGTCCTTCCCCCCGGCCTCGGCTGGGCACACCCCCTTTGCTCTCCTGATGAACCATAGCAAACCTCTGAAGCCAGTTCTCACAAAGACAGGAACCGCGTCTCGTTTTCACACACAATGACATCTGGACATTTTATTTCTCCCTCGAAAACCTCCAATTTATAATTCCTAGAGCTGTGTTTGAATTTTCTTTTCATGTTGGCTCAGAACTCATGTTCCTTTTCTTTGTAACTTTCTAAAAGAATTTAGGACACAGCAGTTTGTTCTGAAAAGTAAGGGACGTGAGACATTCTTAGTTGAAATAGAAGGGAAAACGGTTAATTTCACTCCGGATGACAGTTTTTCAGTGAACAATGGTCCCCGAGAGTTGACAAGAGGCAGTAATGAGTGAGGGAGAGGAGGCCTGAGTCACCCCCGCTGCCCGCAAGCAATCACCGGAGAACATCCACTCTCCTCCAGCCCAGATACTATTAATACGTGTGTCAGCCCAGAGAGTGAATCTCACCGCGTGTGCGCGTCGGGACAGTGCGGGGGAGAAAATGAAGAGTATCCTCTGGGACAGACTTTTCTTTTTCTCTGAGAGACTCTTCATTATTCAGGCATTGTGATACTTTTCCTTTATTTGTGTAAAGATTAAATTGCACATGATTTCTAATGTTTCTGCTACTCCGGCTGTCATAGGTCGGTGACCTTCATGCAGGCGAGATAATGGATACATCGTCTGCTGCTCGGCTACCGCTGTTCCTCCACAGCTCAGTACTTCTCTATTGTTATAAGTCGAAAGCAATTAAATAAAAATACAAGATAAGGCACCTCGAGGATCTGGAGAATTTCATAGAAGTCTTTACGTGGCCGTGTTGCAGCAGCCGTCTGCGTTATCAGCCGGTGGGATGCTGAGAAGGAGACGTACAGGTAGGAGCCTGGCTGGGGGAGAAATGAGGTGTTATTGAAGGCGTAGCAATGCAGCTTCGAGAAACAAACTCTCCACCCATTCGAAACTTCCGATGAAGAGACGCTCATGGAAACCCACGTGTGTTGGCGCCATCTCAGGTTTGGTCGATTTTCCTCTTGGTTCATGATGTCTACACATAAATTGAATTTATATTCAGAAAGCATGTCCTGGGGAAAAAAAAATTAAAAATAATCGATTGTTCCATCTTTTTAATGGCTGTTCCAAGGGCAGGGATCTCTCTCTATAGTTGATGTTTCAGAAGAATTGTCGCGGTCAGTCACACAGCCACCTGGGGAGTGCAGGCCTCACCTGCACTTTGGAACTCACGGTCCCTCACGCGCTAGACCCCATTGACGCGAACCCCTTGTCCAGACCCCTTTCATGTCTCCCCCTAGTCACACCCTGGTTCTCACCTGAGGGCACTGCCCTTCCTGCAGCCTTCTCGGGGAGCCGCTTCTCCCTCCTGTAGCTCGTGTACCTGGGTGGCGGAAGGCAGCGCAGATGTGACTCCAGGACAGTCCCACACGGACGGCAGGTGCCCTGACACTGCGCCTGCCACTTTGCGATTCTGCTCCTGGAGCATCCCGCTCCCCTCTCCGCTGGCCTCCTCAGTAGGTGGCAGCCCCTGGTTTCAGCTCTGAAACTTCCCTGGCACCACCTCTCGCCATCATCTCTGCCCATGTTCATTCTGCGTCCGGTGCTGGACGGCTCAGCAATGCACTAAGGAACAAAGGAGCACAGGAGCAACCTGGCCAGAGCCCTCCCGACGATGCAGGGCCACGGAGAAGCTGCGCACCCGAGGACAGAAGCCGCTGTGCTCTGGGGCCAGAGGTGAGGGTCGCCAGACGGACATGGCTGGTGCTCTGCCAAGAAGGGCCACTGCTCATGACTGAGGGGAGATGGGTACAGAATTTTAGTAGGAGGAAAAACAATGGCAGTGGTTCTCAACCACACATGTCCCACAGGGGGCATCGGGAAGTCCCTGGTGGCCACAGCTGAGAGAGTGATGCTGGTAGGTAGTGAGTAGGGGTGAGAGCTGCAGCAGGACGCCCTCCTGCGCACAGACAGCCCCACCACGAAGAACGATCTGGTCCAACGTGCGTGTAGAGTCGAGGTGGAGAAATCCCGACCTAGCCCCAGACATAAAGGAGAAACAAGGAGGTATCATGTACAACTGGGTGGAGAGCGGTCTGAACACAGAGAACTGACCGCCACCAGCAAGACACCGGGCAGGAAGCCGTGTGGAGTGTGAACGGAGCAGGCAGCAGGGGTTTGATGGAAAACCAGGACGCGTGGAAGGGATTAACCAGAGCTGCGAAGGAAAGAGACCGCGGACAGGCATTGAGAGCCTTAGTGGAATGTGTTGTTCAAAGACTCAGACACTAGCCTCAAATCTTCCATTCCTTGAGCATTACACAGATTTCTCAGGTACCACATGCACACGCACACACGTGCACACACACATACGCACGCATGCACACAAACGCATACGTGTACACACACGAACACACACGCACATACACACACCGATTTTGGTACCTCTCCAAACCTGATACTTATTCTTTAAAATTCTTCTCATCCCTGTGATTTGACGTGTTCTCCCCACCGTGTGCAGCCCTGCAATTTGCTTGTCCACATCTGCAGTGGAGAAACTCGATCTGCCAATTCTTCTCAAATCAACCTATCTAAGACCTCATTCAATCACCAAAACACATAAACATTTGCTCCCATCTAAACGACAACACAAACATGCCTTCAGGGCAGGGTACCGCTTCTATTGAGGGTTTAACATTAACAAGTTTAAATGATGAACAGACTATCCAAAAACTCTTTAAACAGTTAGTCACCTGTCATTTTTGGCACTGCCGACATCCATGTCACCTCTGGAAAAGGTGGCCGGACCGTTTGGGAGGGGAGGAATGAAACTGAAGGATTAAAGAGCAGCCTTTGGACTAAGGCAGAAGTTAAGTAGCCGAGACCTAGACATGGACTGTAGCTGCCACCTCCTTCTTACGGCACCTCGTCACCCCAGCCCCGTGGTGCCCCAGAATCCACGGCTGTGTTCGCCCCACTCTCAGAGAGCCCCGAGGTGGTATTTTTTCCTAATCGTGCAATAGAAAGAAAGCCCACATTTCTGGGCTCTATACTATCCCCACTCCCCAACACTCCCCGATACTTCTCGCAATAATATTTTTTTTTCAAATCGTAATTGAAAACAGTTAAAAAATTAATAGAAAGTTCAACTATATTTGGTAGACTTTTTTCAGTCTGTTTTCTTAAGCAAGGGTGAATTCAATGGCACGTTATACAGACTGACTAAATGGCTTTGTAATATGTCATACGTATGGCAATGCACGTGTGCACAAGTTGCAGGATGGATTTATAATATTCAGTGAAATTTGACTGGGAAATTTTTAACTATACTTCTGTGTGTTTGTATATGTGTGTATTTGTGTTTGCGTGTATGGGTGAGTGTGTTTATGTGTGTCTCTGTGTGTGCACACGCACTTGAGTGAATGTGTACGAGTGTGTGCGCACATGTGGATGAGTGAACGGGTGTGTGTGCACATAGGTGTGTCTGTGCATGTGTTTGTATGCATGTTTTTGTGTATGTTTGTGCATGTGTGTTTTGGTGTGCATCTCTGCATTTGAGTGTATGTGTGCATGTTTATGTGCATGTGTGTGCCCATGTACATGTTTGGGTGTGCATGTTTGTGTGCATGTGTGTTTTGGTGTGCATCTCTGCATTTGAGTGTATGTGTGCATGTTTATGTGCATGTGTGTGCCCATGTACATGTTTGGGTATGTATGTTTGTGTGCATGTGTGTTTTGGCGTGCATTTCTGCATTTGAGTGTATGTGTGCATGTTTATGTGTATGTATGTGCCCGTGTAAATGTTTGGGTACGTATGTATGTGTGTGTATGTGTGTACATGTGTGCATGCATATGTGTGCATGTGGGTGTGCATATGTGGGTATACATGTAGGTGTGCATGTGTGTGTGTGTGCCTGAGCTTGGGGGTGTGTGTGCATGTGTGTGCATGTGTGTGTGCTTCTACATGTACATGCATGTGGGTGGGAGCCCTGAGACTATTTTCCTGGCCCTTCCATCTGCCTCCCTTCCCTGGACTCAGGTTTCCCCTGTTCCCCCGCGGGGTACCTGTCTCCCCTTGATTTCTCTGCGCTGACTCCATTACCGTATATTACCCTGTGCAAAGTCAAACCTGATCAATTAAAGACCAATATAAAACAACACCAGAGAAGTGGCCAACTGCATTCTTTCTCGGTGCGTTACAATTAGCAAACGGACGGCCCGCGTTGCTCCCATCATCAAGGAAAGGAGCTCAGCACGCCGCGCGAGGGTTTCTGCTAATCGCAATACCCATCTGCAGCCTTTGTTTAGCCAGCCTGCGCCGCGCGCCTCCCGGACGAGCATGTTTATCGTGCTCTCCCGAAAGCCCAGAAGCCCATAGGTCAGAGAACAGCGTTTTGATGGATTATGGGATTGTAACTGTCCCTGCCAGTTGACAGCTTTTATTGGCTGGGAGGATGAGCCTGTAAACCTTTATATAATTATTGTATTAAAGCCACTGTGCCTCTGTGTGGCTGGCGCTTGTTCGGGGATCAATGTGGAGATAATTTCAAAAATGAATAGTAAGTATTGATCGTCCCACCGCGGGGCCTTATCAGTGGCTGAGGCCGAGGGCTGCAGATTATAACTTCAGCGTCATTTATGATGATATGATGTGTATTGCCGGGGAGCAATTCAAACACAGGGCTGATTTAATTCACAGTGGGTTTTTGTAGTGTGATGGGCAATAAATCACAATCTATGTAATTTTTAGAAATGAACACATGTTGGCAGCAGTTCAGGGCAGTTCCTAAGAGATCTGAGAATGACCAGGGAGGGGAAGCGTTCGCCGAGAGCCCCCTCTGAATGATTGGGCTCCTCTCGGTTCTGGCATTCACATGACCTTGGGGTCCCTGCTGGCAGCTGCTGGTTAATTTTCTTCACTGAGGACACAGTTTAACTTTCTATCTGTCTGCCAATTACCTGACATTTTCAACTTATCACCTTCTATTTTTTAAATGATTGGAGGCACATCCACATTTTGACATTCTTTTTTAAAGCAAGTATTCATTTTGTTTGCTGCTGCCGAGGCCTCTCTCTGACAGCCTGCCGCCGCGGCCCTTGCTCCCAGCAAAAAATTAGCGGCAGTTTACATAACAACGCAAAGGGAAAACCCAGGCATTTTTGTTGTTGTTTTTTTTTTGCGATTTCCAACACACCCTCGGTTAGATGCTGTCAACTTCTGAATTTCAGCCTTAGCAAGAGACACACACAGGGAGACAGACAGACAGACAGCCAGCCTCGGAGAGAAATGACGCTCAGTGCAACTTGTTTGAGGACGGTTTTACTCTTAACAACAGATGATAGTGAAGTTAATCACCAAGGAATATCGGCACCGCAGGAATGGGTTGATTAATCCCTCTAAAGCTGACCAGGCTGAAGCAACGGTCATGAATCATAACTTGTTGATTTTAGTTATTACACTACTGACAATGTATTTCACATCCATCGGTATCAGAGTTAGGGGATTTCAATATTTCAAAGCTATTGGACACAGATGCCTGGGAAAGGCACTGAAGGGCCAGAAAACCAAAACTAGAGTCCAGGCTGGAGCTGCAGAGGCCAGAGCTCCCCTGGCCCCACACCGGTGTTTGGGGTGAAGCCAGGTGCCGCGGCCTCAGGGTCCAGGGGTCCCCCGGTCCCACTTCTTGGGGAGGGGGGCGAGGATCCAGGGCAGCGCTGCCACGCCCGAATATGTGATCTTACATCAAAGGTCGAGTTCTATACTGAATGGTGCAGACTCCATGAACAAGGACGTGCTGTCGGAGGGCAGCTTTCTCGGTCTATGGATTTATCACGGCTGCTGGTGACCCGAGATGCCACCGTCTCCATGCAGCGCTCTAAGGCGGCAGCCCCAGAGAGCTGAAGATCGGAAGAAATCTTGTGGATTGCTTAGCTTACTTTTTTACATTTTAAATCTCCTCCTATTTTCTGAAAGTAATCAGGAAGCCCTGACCTTTCCCCTTGCACATCAATTCATGGTGAAAAACCTTTTGTTTTATTGTAAATAATTTACCTGTATATTTTTTTGTGAAAGAGACATTGCCCTCCTCCCTCCTGTGAGTGAGCATGTTCCTTCCGCTCATCCACCCGACATTCTGCTGCTTACAAAATACATAACTTAATACTAATTATTAATATCTCAGAGACTCCTCCCTGCAACAATGAAGGCATGTTTTTCTGTATCTCTGAATATTTAGAAGCTGTCCTCCTGCCTCTTTCTAATTGCATTTACCTCTTACCTCCCGGAGAGCACCTGTGCTGTCCCCCGCCTTCCCTGTGCGGTTTCTCCCTGACCTCGCCACAGACAGCACCCCGACCTTTCGCTCTCCACCGTCTGCTACAGCCACGTTAGGAGTAAAGGATCTCTACAGTGGAATCTCTGTAGTCTTTGGAATAGCGTGTGATTCCAATCATGCACGTAATTTTATCCTGAGTCCTAACAGTTCCCTGCATGGCTCCTACCCACAGAAACTTCCACTCCCCCAACCACCGTTCCCTCCTTGCCTGCAGCCGTCTCCCCTGAAGACGCTCTGGCGAGAACACCGCTCTTCCTTCACGGAAAGCCGCTGTGTCCTCTAGCTTCGATTTTTGACTTAGAGTCCAGATTTTGACTTCTTGTCATAAAAGTGTGGATGTAAGTTTAACACCACAGACACTGATTGACCACCCAGCCCCCAGCATATTCGGGGCCTGACGCTGAGTTCTAGGGCATGGAGACCCCGCGAGGAAGCCTATCTCGTAAAGGACCTCACAGTGGGTGACATGGGAGCCTCGCGGCAGCGGGAACACAGCAGGAGCCTGCAGGTGGGGGCACCGGGGCCCCATGTCGGAGGAATTTGACTCCAGCCGAGAAGTCCAGGCAGAGCTTCTCAGAGAAGAAGGTGGCCGAGCCGGGTGTGGACCACGCGCAGGGTTCAGGGGCAGACGAGAGGAAAGTAGGCATTTGGGTAAGAAGGCATGGAGGCACAAACTGGCTCCCGGAAGTGAAGAGGGAATGTCGCTGGGCAGTGTGACCAGGGTTGGAAGGGGCAAAAGTGATGGGAACACTTTTTAGAGACAATGGTTATTGTCAATCCCACTGTTTCCAGATTCCACTGTTCTGATGAATTATCTGTTTAATAGCTTCCTAAGTCATCATTTTGGAAAGTTATACCAATAAAATACTATAGTCTCTACATTTCCCCCAATTTAAGGCCTCATTACCTCCCACAATAAGTGTACAGTTTCATCCCCAGCCTGTACTGTACTTAAGAGCCAGCCCACGTTTAATGAGGAAACGCCGTCCGGATCGTGGGTTTTCTAGTGTTTTCTGGTATTTCCACTATTTCACGTCTTATGTTAATAAGAATAGAAGTGTAATTAACTGACTTTTCAACTTAAATGCGGTATTTCCTCTCTAAAATTAGAAATGGGAATTACGTGAGAAAACCTTATGTTGTATCTTTTTAATGTGCGGTTCGAGTTGGTTAGCATTTATTTCAATGTATTCTTGGTAAAACTGTCCTGGGAAAACATAACAAGAAGACATCTGTCCTGAATGATTTTTCTGATTTTAACAATTGTAATAATTAAATCTCAAAGCATGACCGTGAGAGTTAGAAAACATTTAAAAGTCTAAACCTTTCAAATGACTTAGTTTGTATTAATAATAAGTATATGTATATAATATTTTATTATTTAAATGTTGTGGTTTCCCTTATCTTCACAATGAGGATGTGAAAGGAAACTTATTATTTTGTTATTCCTATCGTCATTAATAATGGACATTACTGTGTCATTATAATGTCAGTGTCATTTACTGAACAGGTCTGTATATGAACCAGACGTTGTGACAACATTTTTCAATCACTCCCTCATCTGGTCTTTCAGTACTCTGATATCACTGTAGTTAGTGTCCTCATTTTACAGGTGAGGACATAGATCAGGTGACAGTCACCTGTTAGCTCAAACAGCACATGGCAGAGGGGGAGATTCCACTTCAGTTCCAACTCAGAAGCTTACATCTCAAAATTAATCAGAGTCTCCAAAGGACATGAATTATCTCCTGAGTAGGTTAAAACCTAAACAATTTTAGAGAATTAAGAATATAGTCTGGTCTTCTGAGATCTTGGGAAAAGGAGATTTTATTATATTTCTCCATCATCTATTCTGAAAATATCTGTTCTCAAATTTGAGGAAAAGAAGAACAAAATGTAACCTGTGTTTCAATGAGAAGGTTAAATGTATTTTAAGCTTTATCCACAGGCTGGCCCCAGGACCCGGGGAAACAGGCAAGGTTAAGAAATGCTCCCCTTGTGCTTTCCAGAAAGGGCTAAGTGCAAGGAGCCGCCCTCCATATGGTGTGGGAAAGACTGCAGGGTAGTACCCCCTTTCTTGCCTGGAACGAGGCGGCCAAGACCCCCACAAAATGCTCATGGACCAAACACTGGTTCAGTATCCCTCCTCTCCCAGTCCCCCCTACAGCCCCAGCTCAGCAGCCGGCAGCTCCTACCAGCCCTGGTGGGAACAGACCCACTCAGGTGGGTGATCTCGGCCCTACTGTGTGCTCCCCCCTCCCCCCGGTCTCTGCCTCAGCTCACTCCTCCCTGTGAGAGTGAAACCCCTCCCTGTCCCTGGAGACAGGTGCAGACCCCTTCCCCTGGCCCCCGGCCGCCACTATCCTCTGCCCACAGTAATCCTCCCGAGCCTGCTCTCTCCTCGCTAAGCCCGGCTCTGTTTCTGCATGGACGCCAGCCTTTCGCAGCACAGAATAAACGTCAGCTGCCCACGACTCCACCTTCACGAAGCAAACCGCTGCCTCTTCTCCAGGCTGGTCTGCCCCCTGCCCCGCCAGCGCCAAGGCGAAGATGCCCGCTGACAGTTAACGCCACAGTTTGCAAACAGAAGACTTCCGAAAAATTATTTCCAATGGTAGCAAGTTTCGTGCACGTGAAAAGGTAAAATAGTGGGTGGTTTTGATGCTTTGCGGTTTCAATTCTATACAATTAAATAAACTGGCATGCTTAAATTCCTCCTAAATGTTTACCAGTGTGCATAGGCATCATAATGAGATCAAACACTGTAACAACCAAGGACTAGAGACTGAATGCAGGTTATAGACGGGGACATCCTCAGGGCACTGCCTGCCCCTCGGCGGGGGCCCTGAGCCCGCATGCATGTGAGCACGCACACACGCCATCCGCTTATTTGTGTTAGTGGACGGGGTCAGAGATGCGGATAAATCAATGTATCTGACTATTCTAAAATAATTACTATTGATCTATGGAGGACTGGAATTCTTGCCTTTATATTTGAATATTGATATATATGACACCCTGGAAATCCAGAGTCTTTGAAGTAAAATGATGATGACACCTTCTAAATATACCCGTCTCGAAGGTGCTGCAGACGCTCCGGCTGCTGAATCCCAGCCTCTGCCCAGCGGTGCCGCCGCCCCTTGGCGTGCCCAGGACTTCTCAGGTCCTGCTGGACAGACCGGACTCCTCAGATGGTAGGATGGCGGGGGGTGGGGTTCCTAGAGCCTGTTGCCGTGGGCAGGTGACAGGCGTGGGGGTTGCAGGCACCGCCAGGACTGAGACAAAGAGCAAGAGAAGCCCTCTAGGACCTGCGCTCCCAGCAGTGCCGTGGAGAGGGCCAGGGGCTGTGGCTTCTGGCGGGGGCCACGCTGCCCGTCTCCCGCAGAGGGGCTGAGCAGCAGAGGCCTGATCGCCCCTCCTCACTCCGGGGTTCCCGTTGGCCGAATCCCGCCGGCCAGTGGCCGGCCCGGGCTTGGAGCCCAGCAGCTCCTCCTCTCAGACACGATGCGGGAAGGGGGAGGGCGGATCTGAACCAGAGTCCCAGTGACTGGGGACTCAGGGTAGGGTGTCCATGACAGGGAGGGGCGGCGGGGCCCCAACATCAGGGAAGGGGAACGGTCGCGGGGGCTGCCCGAGGACGGTAGCCACGTGGTGGAGGGTGCACGGCGTGTGACGGAGGTGGAGAAAGGGGCCGTAGACGGGGCGGGGGTGCTCCTGACAGAGGCCACTAGCAGAAACCCGGCCTCCTGCGTGTGCGGAGGACGTCCCCGCCGAATGACAGAAACAGGTGGCAAGGGACGTCGTGGCCGCCAGGCTCAGAGGGGGCCCGCGCACCTGCGCCCGGCAGCCGGGAAGGGAGCGAGGTTTTGGGCGAGACGACGGCACTGGCTGGGCAGGGCTGGCCGGGGCCAGGGCGCAGGGTGCTGGGAGGGGAGGGGCGCGGGGGTCAGGTGTCAGAGAGGGCTGTGGCTACGCCCGGGACAGTGGTCACAGGTGCTAGACACGATTCAAAAAGAGAGACGACGGAATTCGGCGACCGGTTAGAGACGGATGATCCAGTGATCGGAGAGGAGACAGGAGTGACCCGAGAGAATCGTACTGGGAACACTTGAGGGAGAGATGTGTGTGCATTAAAGCGCTTTCTGTTTAAACAAATAGTTTTAATAAAACTAACATGCGTCCTAAATAATCTGCACAGGTAACAAAGCGAAAACAAGAAATTTAAAATGACCGCCAGTGGCTGCAACCATGGCTCCTGAGAGACGGCGAGTGGTTTCGGCCGTGTCAGTGCATTCTTTCGGCATGTCTGTCCTAGACGTCCTCTTCTGTGCACAAATGCTATGACGTAGGACCCGACTCGCAGAAGGAGCCAAGTAAATCCTTGCACCAGCTTCCTTTGCAGAAATTCAGGCCATGCGTGTGTATGCACAGCATTACAGCCTGTTTGCTTTAAAAAATGCAGTTTCCTTTTTCCAAGCCATTTTACTGATTCCAAGCCATTTTATCCCACGATGTTTTTGCCATAATTTTTAGCTATCTTTGTCACTGACGATTTTGTCATTATAATTTTCATCATTATAAATATGATAGATATTTCATAGAGAAAAAATTGGTATAATTATTACTAACATGTTTCGTTGAGCATAAATGGAAATTTGCTTTCGCGCAGGTTGAACTTCAGCTTTTGGGAAAATATCCCGATGGCGTTGTCTAGCAGGCAGTAAGAAATGTCTCTGTACTATCCAAAAGTGCCGACTCCACCGAATGTTCGTTCTATTTGCCAGTCTTCCGGTGTCTGTGGTTGCCTTTTCTTGGAGAGACCTAGGGGCAGTGCGGACGAGCCTGGGCCATCTGAGACCAGTTGTGCGGATCAAGAGTAGGGTGAGCCCGGCCCTGGGGGACGCTCACCTGTGTCACCTGGTGGGACAGGTACGGAGAGTGGAGACCGACGGGCACTGAGGAGCTGCCAGGGAGGACGGGCAAAGCCAGGCGGAAGGGTCCTGTCCTGGCCCATCCATGGGGACCTGCGCATCTCTGTCCCCACTCCTCCTCGGGAGCCGTCCGGCTGGGGATGCTGATTTTCGGTGGGTAGTGGTGGGTGCCCCAGAGCCCAGCGGGGGTGACACCTACTGTGGAGGCGCAGAAGGCGGAGGGGAGACAGCGTCAGGACGAACCCGAGCGGCCCCGTCCCCAGACCCGGCAGGGGCACAACAGCAACGGCTCGAAGGTCGCCTCATCAGCTACGTCACAGCTCGGCTTGTCTACCCACAAATATTCCCACCAAAGGCGTCTTCCGTGCACTTCCGGGCACCGATTTCTGAGAGGGCTGTGGCCACGGCCCAGTCCCTGCCCCGGCTCACCCTGTTGTTGACACCCTCTGACAAGCTATGCCGCAGCAGAGCGTGGGAGTTTTGAGGGCATGTTCTCCTCCATCATGCATAGGCACACACATGGCACATGCATGGGCACACACATGGCACATGCACAGGCACACATGGCATGTGCACAGGCACACACATGCCACATGCACAGGCACACACATGGTGCACACATGGCACGTGCATAGCACACACAGGCACACATGTGACATACATGGCACATGCACAGGCACATGCATAGCACACACAGGCACACGCAGGCACACACATGGCAAAAACAGGCATATGCACGACACACACGAGCACACACATGCACAGGCACACACATGGCACACACATGCACACACCCGGCACATGCACAGGCATACATAGGCACACATATGGCACACAGAGACACATAGCATACACATGGCACACACAGGCACACACATGGCACATGCACAGGCACACACATGGCACACACACAGGCACACACATGGCGGGGGTGGGGGGATGCACCTTCGAAGGCGCAGTCGGGAAGCCCCGCGCTGCCAAAGTGGCACGACAGGACCACACACCCTTCCGCTCGCTGGTCTAGATCCCAAGCGAAGAGGCTGGCACTGAAGCTCTCAAAGCAGTATTTCCTGCCGCCGGGACGTGAATGAGCTGATTGTGTTTTAAACAGTTCACCTCGCAAAGAACTTCCTTTCTTTACGTGAAAAGAGCTGTGATTTATTAATTTTCCTTTCTGTTATTTGCTAGAGACGTTCCCTCGCATCTTCCTCATAGATCACCTCCCTATTGAGGCTGACCCTGAAATCGCGATGTAATTAGTGTAGATCGCAGGGCATGTGTGAAATGAAACAAGCGAGGTTAAAATATCTCGCAGCGCCTTTCTCGGGCTTCGGCGGCCTTCAATGAGGGTTTCCAGGACAGCATCTCTCACCTTGGCAGACAATCCAACATACAAGGTGACACAACAGGGCAGCAGGCACTTAAAAAAGATAGCAGGGAGCACTACAAAGAACTAAATTAGTAAAGGAAACTTAATTATCTTGCCTCCAGCCTCCCTCCGGTCAGTATCCCAATTGAGCGCAGACAAAACTCAGCATTTTTATAAATGTACTGCTCCAGACTTGGAATGACTCTTTCCCTGGCCATCTATCTAGAACCGTGTGGGCCATTTCTTCTCCTTTTCTTTATCTGTAGATTTAGAAAAAGCAAGCGTCACATCGCTCTCATTAAAATATAGATATCCTTCCCCCTTTGTGTTTATGAGTAGCCTGTTTTGACCTTTGCTGTCCAACCTAGAAAATGAGAACAAAGGAATTTTTAAAGATATCCATTATTCAGTACGAAAAACTCACATACTTACCAAAACACTGTCGGAACGCTGTGCCCTGCTATTCTGTTCATAAACACTCGTCCGCGTGTGTGTATTAATAATACAAAGGGGAGAGAACGTTCTCCAAGCCAAGGGCAAAAGTCTTAGCAAGGCACAAAACACATGGTTAAAGTCACATCTGGAAAAGATCCGCTCGTGAATAAGGATGATTGAAGAGGAAGCAGCCGTTTTCTTTGGGGCTGTGTAGTTGGTATTTCCTGGCATTTTTATGCGATGAGTTGTGTCCAACTCTCTCTGGTGCGGGAAGAGACCCACCATAGGCTCCCTCCCATCGCCCTCCTCAGCCTCTTCTCCCTGATCTCTTCGCTCAACTTTGAAACGCACCTGGTAGCATCTCAGAGTTTTGACCATGTGACCCGCATCCCAGGGAGAAGCGAAGAGTCGGAGTGCTGGGACATGCCCCTGCCGGCCCCCGTTCCCCCCTCGCCCAGCCGTGTTCGGGCAGCGCGTGTGTGCGTGTGCACGTGTCGATCGTGGTTTCCCGCCAGCGAAGAGTCGGGGAACGTGGCGCGCCCTCCACGGCTCCCCGGGCGCCCGTTTGTGTCCGTCTTTGCCTGCGTCGCAGAGCCGGGCCGGCACGCTCCCAGTCTCTGGCCCCTGCAGGCTTTTCATGAATGCAGTTAGTCAAATGTGTGACTTTCAGTTCTTAAATGACGACAGGTTACGTGCAAAGACCAAGTGACTACAGAGGCAAAGGTTAGAAAGCTGTAATAGCCAAGGCTCAGACGTGTGGGGACTTCGTGCTTGGCAGGCTTGGTAGCAGAAGGGCTGACACACACATCCATGCATTGAGGACTCCAGAAAAAGGTATTCGTTTCAACGGTCAGAAGAATGTCTGTTTAGAAGACTGACATTGAGCTTCTCCATCTTTGCTCTTGTAAGCTTCAGTTTGCTTCTGAAATCTGATAATTGCATTGTTGTATGTCAGGTATTTGAAACAGTTTGTGGAGGCTTTTAGATAATATAACAGCCCCTTAGATAGCATTTCTCTATGTTTGTTCTATCCTGAAAATCATCATATGTTTTGAGGCAAAAAAATAAATAAATAAATAAAACGTGCCTCATAGTTATAAAAAATAGAAATTAAAAAAATACAGCATAGAATTTTTTAGTTTAATAGTCATGCTTGGATAGCTTGGTGTGTAGTGCTGATTTACTTTAAACCCAGCTACAGGCCCTTACGGTTTTATGTGTTTAATGTATGCTCCGCTCATTGTCATGTTAGCCTCTGCATATATGTATTTGTGTGTTTCACACACACGCACACACACACAGAACAAATTCATACACAGGTGCCAGTTGCCTCGTGCAGGTTTCTGCAGTCCTCAAATGCAGTATTTATCTGTCTGCAGATGAAACTGTGCTGGCCGCATCCTCACTCGCTCAGGGGGATCACTCAGACCAATGCAATTTACTCAATATTGGTCAGTTTGACTTCTGACCCTGGTCCCTGGACAGCGTATCCTTGGCAACCCTTGCTGTGTGAAGTCAGGATGTGCTTATTGGTTTCACTGGTGACAGCTTGCTAAGGGCTGCTGAACAGAGCCTGGTCTTTTCACAGAAATTAGAAATCCAATCCTATACCATATTCCAATCGGGCGGATGTTACACAAGGAAGCCCATAATTGGGGTGCTTTCTAGGCACTGCGTAGGGGCTGCAGGCCTTTAGCTTAGACTCTTGCATAGATCATGAAATTTGAGCTATTTTCTTTGTTGTCTTGTGGGGCGGGGGGAAAAGGAGTTGCATAGGTTTTATCACCTGTTTGTGAGATCTCTCTACATGTGAAATGCACGCACTGACCCAAAAATTGGCAAAATGAACCTGAAATTTTGTGGAGAATACCTCTTAGAAAATGTCATGGGGTATTTCCATTTTTGTATTCAGTTTATTTTTAATGAATTTCATTGTGCATATTTAAGGTGCACAACACGATGGCATGGAGTACAGACAGGTTACTACAACGGAGCAAAGGGACATATCTGTTATCTCACAATGACACATTTTTTCACTTCTGTGTTTTAAATGAGCTAATTACCAAGAAGGTACACTACATCTTTATGTATTGCTGAGAAAGTGTGGAAATTGGCAATCTATAAATATAGGAAATAATGCCCGAACCACACAGAAAATTCTGAAAATGCCATTTATGTAGAGGCTGCTGTTGCCAAGTAACCCAAATTCAGTATCCGACGTCTGTAGCTATAACACATTTCCTAGCAGACAGTAGAGAAATTAGAGTTGACAAATCACTACGAAATAAACAGCTCGATCAGTACTTACGGAAAATGTCCATGTGTCTCGCACATATCCCCAAATTCCACACGAAGGACGCCCCCCTTAGCTGACGATGTACAACTCGTTTCAACCTAACACTTTACTGTCTTTGTCGAGATTTAGAAGTAATGGTGCTCGTTTTCACGTAAGACAAACGGTATTTGAGGACTGTCCCTGGAGTCCCGGCACGCAGGGTGACACGTGCCCACACGCTCAGAAGCAGAACATAGTGCCAGACCCACACTCGACAGCCTACCCTGTTTCAAAAGTAAAGAGGGAAACCGGATGGAGGACGGGGAGAACAACAGAGAAAGAGAGACGGAGACGGGAGGGGCGGTCAGCTCTTAGCCTGCCGGCTGAGCCCTCACTGGTGTTTCCCCAAGAAGAGCGTTGACCGTCCTCCACAGGGGTGGCCATAGCAGCAAGGATGGCCACCAGCAACGTCAGTGAGGGTTGAGGGGTGTGTGCTTCTTTTGCATTTGGAGGATCTAGTTGATATTTAATTGCTGTGAAGTCCCGTCACTTTGATTCTCCGTTCAGGGGCAGACAACCCTTGCATGGATTCGACCATTGTGTGTGCTTTCTGGTGATGTCTGACGTACATGAAATGTCGGGATAATGGATTTAAGAGATTCTTGCTTAGCCAAATCTCGAGTATTTAAGTGCACCACCAGAATGGACACGCTGAATCTTTACTGGCCATTTTTGCTTCCCGCTGTTTCCCATTTGTGCGATCCACTCGCTCTGAGCTCAGCCTCCCTCTCTTCATTCTGACCTGCTTGTGGCTTCTACCGACAAACAACAGAGACACGGAGCACAGGCACCTGGTGTGCCATACCACTTCAGGGAGGCTTTTCCCGAATTCGGGGGACGCACTCTCCACCTGCTGGTGCTCACCTGGGAGGCAGGTGTGACGTCCCTGGCCACCAAGCAGGTCCTAGAAGTGGAACAGGCTGGACCAAGTTTTCTTCAATTACCTGCACCCAAACAAGGGGTGAGCACCTATGTAGTAAAGTCTTATCAGCAGAAAGGATTGGTATAGAATGATATAGTCATCCTTTTTTATAATAAAACTAAAGAATATATGTAATCTTTATGCATATATAAAAATGAAGGCTTAAAAATATTTCCCATATGTAAACAGTACATTATGCCTCTATTTCGTTAGAGGTTCTATTTTTCTGGCCAAGTATACCACTGTTGTCAGGATTTAGGAACAAAACAACAAACATCATTTGGAAATGTTACTATAAATAGGATCCTTAGAGTTCCAATGAAGAAAAACATGTTTTTTTGTCCTCAAGGAGATGATATTTTTATTATAAATCTTACTAAAAGTGTCATCATTTCTCCCATTATTTTATTTTACACATTGCTCTTATACCTAGTGGGAATAAAACCATTCTCTCTGAAAACCTTACATCACAGGTAAATTTCTGTGGTTGAAATAAGTTTCACACTTTAAAAAATCAAGCACGAGTTTGCCATGGGACCGAGTCACTTTGAAACTAAGGCACACTAACTCACAGTCATCCCGCCCAACCCTTTCTGTAGTCACAAAAACCTAACAAAATTACACGGCACCTGTAAAATTACAGAAATTATCTATAAAATCGTACTTCTAGAGAAACCCGTGTGTGAATCAGAGCACGTCTATATGCACATAAACACTTGGTCCTAGGAAACAGGCAATTTGCTTTTTGTGAGACAAAATGACCCCAGACCTCAGCCACACCCCGAGGTGAGCAGTGAGCATTGCATCGCTGGCTATGGAATAAGACAACTCGCTTGGGTAGGTCATGGCACCAGGGCACAGGTGACAGAGTTTGTGGTGTGTTACTCCAGGAATGGACTGGTTAGCTCCTCTGTGCCAAAGAATGACAGCTGTCATCTACAAGCAGAACTCATGGTCGGACAGAATGTGAAATGCCAACCTGCTGAAAGCTGGTTTGGAAGCCCACCACCCTCACCTTGTGCTCCTTAGAGGTGCTCCCGGCCAGACACTGAGCTCAGGGCAGTGAGGTTGGCTCAGGTGACCATCCCTGGGCCCACAGGATGTTGAGGATGGCCAAGGGGCAGGCTCAATCCAGGAGGAGCCCAAGACTACGGCAGGGGCAGACCTCGGCCCTCCCACTCCCCGGCCCCGAGCCGTCTCCTCTCTGCAGCCGGAGGGCTGCGTGTTTTCCCATGTGCAGAGCACGTCGGATTACCCAGCATGCAACACCCCTAGCCCCAGCCTGAAATCATACAGCGCTTTTTCGTCTTACGTCTCGAAAGGAATCTGCAATTCAAATGGACCCCGGTTTTGAGATACTGATGTGACATGTTCTAAATGCAATCATTTAGAGAATTGTCTACTTTACATTACCTTCCCAATCTTGAGTCAAATCCATGATTTTTACCTAAGGAAAGCTGTTATTTTATAAATTGCGACTTAGTCTTTATTGCTGAAAACACTCACGTTTTCCCAAATGGAGTATTTATGTTCTTTTCTCGCTGTCTGGAGGTGCTGGGATGTCCCGACTCACAGCAAAATCTCCGAGTCTGGCAGGCCAGGGCTCAGCCTTCGCTCTGCCCTGGACTCCCAGCAAATCTCACGCGTTCTCTTCCCTCCTCTGCAACGTGCAGACACCTGCTCACTTCACCGACTCGTGGACCATAGATGTCTGACATTAAATGCTTGAAATCAGTTTTTGTGATAATACACCTCATGTGTACCTTTGATGTCTAAGTATTTTTTATTTGGTGCTTGTAAGCATTTTATCCAGTAATTCTTTATCTTTCAGAGTTTCTGTTTTTAAAAATCCCACCTGCACTTGCATTTTATAAAATCTTCTCTTATACTCGTGTTATTAAATATGTGTGCAAAATTCACCTTGGAATGTTATTGTTAGATGTCCTTTTTTGAAAGAAAGCTGCCAGCTTTAAGGACTATTTTTAAGGAACATATTAATTAAATACCACTTTCGTACGTAACGTCAGACAAACACATCAACTGTTTATGGTCAGGAACCAAATTATGCGATGTGGGGGAAGAAATTGCTGCTAACTAGCTCTTTCATGCTGTCTAGCAACAATCTCCTGAATATGATCACATGAGCTGAAACTGTTATTTTCTGAATTCATTCCTAGAAAGTGCACTAACCCACACCTTAGGGATGTATTTTAGGAAGATATGAACTCTGCAATCACAGATGATATAGTCACGAACACGAGGTGGTGTGGGCTCTGTTCTTCAGGCTCTGACTGTGACAGACCTGCTCTCATGACACCTCTGTCTGTCTGTCCTGAGCCACAGGGCAAGTGGCGTCCAGAACCCTCACGGGCAAGGTGCTCGGCCGCTAGCAGGGCGGGCAGGGGAGAGGGCCAAGGCATGCTCTTTCTGGGATGGGACAATGTGGACAGTGAGCAGACAGAGCACCCACTGTGAGGTCGTGTGATCAAGACTAGTAAGACTCTTCATCCTTTATGATGCAAATTATCTCCCCAAAATAGCAATGTCTTTGGTTTACTTCAGTCATGATGTACCTTGAAATTTGGTTTGACGCGAGAGGGGGTGGTGACACTGTGCGCTCACCATCCAGTGCCGCTGTCTGCCCTGGCCCCCGGAGATCCCTCAGCCTAGAGAGCCCCCGGGACCCCCCAACTTGTCCCCTTTGATTATTGGCCCAGCTCTCCCCTTTCGTACAGAAACCCCTGATGCTCAGACTGACCTTCTCCCTTCTGTTTTTCTAACTTTCTCTGCAAGTGCTTAAACAATGCCTTAAAAATAGAAAAAAAATTTTTTTTAACTTATTAAATTTATTAAAATAAACATTCACAAAAATATATATGTCAGAATATATACTGTTGACATGTATGGCAAAATAATCATTAACCTTTTCAGGAATGTAAGTTCACACATTCACACTTAAGGACACTGGTCATTTTTACTATATGCTAAAAATTACTTCTAATGTGCAGTGGAGCCTCCTCCGTATCCGTGGGTTCTGTGTTTATGGAATCAACTAACCGCAGATAAAAAATATTCTAAAAAAAATAAAAATGAATGGTTGTTTCTGTACTGGGCAAGTACAGGATTTTTTCTTGCCATTAGTCCTCAAGTGATAAGCGTAACAACTTTGCATCTGTCGTTTACATTGTAGCAGGTACTCTGGGCCATGTAGACAGGTGTAAAGTGTGTAGGTTCTATGCAGACACTGCACCATTTTAGGTCAGGCTTGAGCGTCTATGGGTCTAGGTATCCACAGGGGGTCCTGGAATAAACCCTCAGTGGGTACAGAGGGAAAACTGTACACACTTTAGTTTTCAAAAGCTTATGACATAGTCAATTAAATTTCTATTTAGGGGCTTAATCATTTTAGGGGTTCTATGGTTTGGTGTGTCCTAAATTTATTAATAGAGTACTATTAACAGTTACAGACATGGGAATTAATAAGCGAACACTGATTCATTGAGACTCTGCAATCTCTTCTTATAGAAAATAAATAACGGTGTTCAAAATAGTAAAATTAAATTAATAATGGAGTCCTCCCATTAGGAGACAAACTTTTGTCTTTGAATTTTCCTGCCCATCACCTTGTTGCCACAGGAAGCACAGCTACCTGGCCGAATGTGCCACCTGGGGCGGGCGCTGGGACCTCCCGGGGAGGTGGGGGGTGGGCAGGGAGCCAGAGAGAGGCTCCACCACGCCCCCCGGCAGGACCCCAGCCTACCGGGTCCCCTCCTGCAAGACGGGCAACAATATTGCAGACCTGCATATTTTTAAGAGAAGCTGAAAATCCTGAAATGCATCAAAAACAAAATCCCAATTTTTAAATTTTAGGTGAATTTTGAAAAACATTCATAATAGACGCTGGATAAAACACTTCTGGTGCGGGCATGAAGACTTTTGATCAGGACGTTCCAGTTCAGGCAGTAAAACGCCTCGGCGTGCTCTGGCTCTCTGTGACTCTCGACTCCCCCCTCGCAGCCGGACAAGGCGGCCAGCTGAAGCGACTTGACGCGGGGCCTGTCCTGGCTCCTGGTGACCCCCAGGAAGACGAGGGTCCTCGCTGGAGACTCGGTGGTTTTGCGAAAGACAAGGACGGGAACCACGGGACATTGCACATTAGGGTAGAAACTTAACCAAGGAAAACCAGAATTCGGCAGAGGTCTAAATGTGAAGCAGGTGCAGATAGACGTTCACCGCAGAAGGAAGAAGTAGACAGGGCACTCTGGGATGATAACATGCACAGGGGGGCGGGCGGAGCCCTCGACAGGAGACTGCCTGCTCCAGACCGGGGCTGTCCCAGCCGCAAGGCCATCATCACATGTCACTCGAACAGGAGCTTACAGAGCCGTGTGTGGACGGAGTCTAGACTACTCCTGAGGCTGCGGCCGAGTGCCGTATCAACACGCTTTCTCCGTGGCCTTGCCGAGCTCTGGCTATGAGACGTGACTCAGGGCATCCCTAAGAGGCACCTCTGATGGCTTTGCTCGGCGCACGACTCCTGCAGACCTGTATCCTTACAATTGTGGGTGTGTTCAAAAAACAAACCAACACTTGATCTTCTTCTGGTTTCAAATTAACAAAAAGAATTGTGTGTTCAAGCTTTGCAGAATTGCAAGACATTTTGATTTCATCTGATTGCTTTCTAGAACTCTGATCTAACTAAAAAGTACTCAGATTTGTTTTTATACGTCTAAATTGGTGAGTTTGCTTGTTTGAGGGTTTAAAAAATTAAGATTTTTTTATGAATGTCCCAAAGTAAATGGAACAGTCATTGAAATACTATAACGCGTCATCGTAGCATGTATTTTAACATAGAATATTACAATAGGAATTCCATAGCTGTCACATGCATATCATATGTATACATGATTTAGGTTGAAGTTTAATTGGATCTCTTATCAATTCTAAAATTAAATAGGTACATATGATTTTAATGCTATGCTCTAGAGTTGAACGAAAGCCTGAAACTCTAACAATTAAATATTTCATATTATTTTAGCTAAAAAGAAATGCCAACAGGCTGCTATTTCAGTTGGCTCTTTGTTTAGCACTGCCCAAATGAATTCCCAATAAAATAAGATTGCTTTTAACAATTCTAACCTGTCTAAGAAGATGGAGCTGGGAGATTACCTTTTCATCAGCACACGCGCGTCTTCCGTGGGCCATCTGGACGCTCACGCGGACGCAAACTTGTAATGAGCCGGCACTTTATCAAGCCCTTCTCCATCCTTCATTAAACGACAGAAAATTGCTCATTGCTGGGTTTGTCAATGCGGCTTTCCCTCCCAGAAACCCATTTGTTTCACATGCTAGCACCGAATATTGCAGGGATTTGCAGATTTTAAGTGACAAATTGTGCCTAAGTTTACATTCTCCCGGAGCTGCAGTTTGTTTGGGCTGGTTGGGGTTTTGTTTTGCGTGATTTTTAACGAGCTCAGACCATGCAGGGCGCAAGGCGGCCCTGTGCTTCCCAGTCTGGGTGTCAGGCACGGGGGGTGGCTTTTTCCTGCACAAACGTATTTAAGTGACTCTTTCTCCCCAAAACAGTCTCTGCGCAAGGTGTGATATATGTGGCTAGTTTAGACTAAAAGCACAAACAAAATGGGAAAAGTGCTCTTTCATTGCCTTCCTTCTGTTCTTCGTTAAATCTTATTGAATTTGTCATCTTTTTTTAATTGCACTGACATGTAATGGTGGTAAAAGGACTTTTTTTTTTTTTAATAAGTTAAAAACTTAACAATTTGACACCTTCTCTGAGAGCAGCTCTTTTTGATCTTTTCAGATAAGGAAAAACAACACAAATGGCAGCGACGGTGTAGCCCTGTCAGGGCCACATTTTGATGTGCAGAATCATAATCAATGCAAATTATCGAGCTTTGCTGCTTCCTAACAGGGAGGGTATAATGAATGGGGCTGTGCTTGTTTGAGCTCTCATTATTTATTCATACCAAAAGATTAACAGCACGCTGTCATCACTGAGACGCCATTGCAAAGGTGAGTGAGTAGGTGCGACTTGAAGTGCACTTGGGGTTCGGGGTGGACAGGGGACGGTGGCCCTCCTAAGGATGGGCAGAGCTCAATTGCAGCATTTACATACGCTCCGAGCCTCCATCCAAACAAATGGAGACGCCTTTCCGACCAAGCCTGCAGCACGCCCTGCCCTTTAATTGCCATTTACATAGCAGAGAATCATTAATTTCTAATTCACCTATTATTCACTCTCTTTAGTATGCTATGTCGATGTCTGTTTGGGGGCAGTGGAATAAATGTGGCTTCCATGTTGCTTTAGCTACTTACATTTTGTGATTTTTTTTTTTATTTTCAGATGCTTTTTTTTTTTGACCTTAGCAGACGACTCTCTACACATAGCGAGAGTAGAACTCTTGTTTGGATATGATTTATGACGCCACATTAACCCTTCATTGACCTAGAAATGCCCTAATATTAAAACAGTTTGACACACAGAAAATCAAAAGCCCTTTTATTGAAAGCGCTATTGTCCGCATCATAAGTTTCCTCAATGTGATGCCGCGGCCACCCCATCAATTCCCCGCGACTATCGAGCACCGTATTGAAAAACTAATGGACAGGATCCTCCGTCATTTCTGTCCCAGTGACCACCAAATAGCTCAGGCAGCGTCTCCCCCTTCATATCACTCCAGGCATTTCTAAATGGCGCATCCGAGATAACGCATTAGCGTTTTAGGAAGAAAAGACGCATTGGCGGTGTGGGGGCGGGCGGCAGAGGGCCCTTTGTCTGCTCACCCACTGGAGAAATCGTGACTCTGTGCTTTCCCAGTCCTCGCCGGGCAGCGCACGCAAATGGGATGCGAGGGGGAAAATGCCCCCTTCAGAACGTAGGCACGGCCCCCAACTTCACAGCAATGGGATTGCAAGGGGGAGAGCAACTTAAATCCAGCAAACGTTTTACTTAATGCAAATCCTGAAGCGAATGTGGGAAATGCTAATATTCTTTCACCTGGTGTGCAGCAGGGTGAACCTCCCTGGTCTTGACGTACAGACGGCAGGTGCCCCGGGCTCGCCCATCCCCAGGGCTGGGCAAAGGCCGGACCCGGGACTGGGCCATCCATCCGTCCTAAGGAAGCACCTTTCCCCGAATGCAGAGAGCAGGAGACGGCAGCGGTTCTGCCCAGCAGGAGGCGTGAGGGAAGGGAGGCTGTCCCCACGGTCAGGGACACCCAGTTTAAGCAAGTCCTGCCCACAAGGAAGAGTGGTGGGCCTCAGGGACTCTAAATACACATCCGGCCGAAAAGGATGCTGCCCACTGTCACGGTCCTGAGGGCCGCGCCACCAGGCATGGGCAGCTTTGGCCGGATGACGCCGCGTCGCGAAAGCGTGCGCTTCCTGGAGTGCCCGTGGGCCCGCCGGTCCTCACGTGCGTCCAGGAGCGTGAGGCCCTGCCTGCGTTCGCCTGGTCCTGTATGACATGCAAATGCCGGGGTGCGGGCGCACTTTAAGACCTCAGGCATGAAATTTAAAATTGAATCCTGTCAAATCATAGGAACTCAAGTGTAATTCTCCTAGTGTGGCTGACAGCAGGCTAATTAGCGGTACCAGGGGGCGTCCTCTTCACCTCTAAGGTCACAAGCCGATGTACTTGCCTTGTTTATTAGCTTAACACAAAGGGTCATTATGGTAATCCCACCGCCATGGGTCTGGGTGTCTTCTTCCTTTCTTTTTCTTTTTCTTTTTGCCTCACTTTGATTCTTGGTAATAAAGCCTTGTGAATAAATGAATTATAATACAGCTTCGACAATCTTTTAATTAGTATTTATGATGCCTTTGGAAGTATTTGCCCATGAAAATTACGAAGATGGCACTTCACAAAATCCTGTGGGCGTCCCTGTGCGTCTTCGGTTTAGAAGAGAGAATGCAGCAAGGAGAGAGAGAGAGAACAGGATCCAGCCCACTCCTGATTTCCCTATTATGGTTTCTGTTCAAAAACTAGAGTCTCCAAGCATAATGACTTCCCTATATATCTCTTCTGGCTGAACTTATTCTTTTGTTCTGTACTGTACTAAACTGCCTTAGCTATTTTTTAAGAGCTAAGTATTTCACTAAGCTCCTGCAATATTGAAAGAATCTATATTCTGAGAATTTGAAAACATGTCAGCCCACCTAAATTACATATTGATCAGGTTTAATTGCATGCCACCCATCAGTATTAGGTTTGAAAATTCATAAAAGAGAAATAATGTACTCTTTGTGGATGATTACTTCTGGGGCATTTAAATGAATTCCATCACTTAACCTGGGCCGAGACAGATTATTGAGTCCTGCGTCTAACCATTCAAAGACCAATGCAGTAGAACAGCTGTTTCCCAACTATCAGAGAACGGCAGAGTGAAAACAATATAAATTTATATGGATTTTCTTTTAAGGAAAATAGCAAAGTAAAACATTAAAAGTAAACATTCATTTTTCAATTGTTTCCCGAATCGCCCTCCTCGTCGTCTCCTTTTATAAGCATTCATTTTTTAATTCTTCTTGGACTCCAGGCAGCCCTTTATTTCAAGTAGTAATTCACATCTTAATTAATATACAGTAATCAAAGAGATAAGCAGAGATAAATGATTCGCAGCTCGGTTTTATTTGTTAAGGTTAATTTTTTATGCAAGTGCATAAAAGGATTTTAACGCTGATTCGTTAGAAGACAAACCATTTCATTTTCATGAAAAACCCCAAAGTTCTATGTTGTCCACAGTGAAGGCTCTTTAAAAGCTATCATCTCATGAAGGTCACATTGGCTAAGAAAATGAGTTCATCATTAGTTTTCACGACGTTCTTTCCATCTAGAAATTATGTTTGTTGGTATTGGTTGTGTTTTGAGAAATTGTGCTTATGTATGTTTTTCTTTACAGATTATCAATACAAAGTAAAAAGAACCAGTTAAAATCATTGGGCTTACTTGGATAATAGTTTAAGAGCTACATTTTATTTAGACACTTTGAGGTAATAAATATCTGTGAGCATAATTAACTGTCCTTATCTCAGTCTAGTCCTATAGATGCTGTTTTAGGACTTTCCGTATTGTCTTCTCTTAATGTTAATGTTCACTTTAGCCTTGAAAAGTATCTGGGTCTGTGTGGCGTGCCCACAGGAGCTGTTTTCGAATGCTGGGTTATTATATATGTGGCCAGTGAGCAGATGCGTCACTCTGTCTCAGCCTTGGCACGAGCAGAGCACGATGTTTTATTCCTCACGAAGCAGAGGTAACCCTGTGCAAACGAACTCTCCCGACAGATCTGACTTCATTGTCCGCTCGACTGAAATTACAGTTGTGGGAGGTAGGAAATAACGGTTCTCCGGGGCCACGGGTCACAGTGACATCTCGGGTCCTCACAAGGTCACAATTGCATCAGGATCTTCCAGGAGAATCGGCTGCCAAATCTGAGAAGACCCAGAACGCAGAACCGCCCAACCCCCGGCGTTTCCGAGCCCGGGCCGGCGCAGACGCGGGTTCTGAGACGCCGCGAGGGAAGGTTTCCTCCATGGGGGCCTGTGGTTTCATCAACACTCCGAGCCCGTGTGTACGCGTGCATGCGTGTGTGTGTGTGTGTGTGTGTGTGTGTTTGCTGTTGTTGTTTTGCTATATTCTTAAGAAGAGAATGAGGGCAGGACGGGGTCTCTAACAGTGAAGCCAGCTCCCCGCACTTCCAGCCCACGGAAGGCGCTTGGCCGAGCAGTCAGATAAAGGATGTTTATTGGAAGTTCCTCAACATTATATTAATAGAAAAGGAGGATGCTTTTACTTTGCAGATCTACTATCTGCTGTCTAAGTAGCTATGCTGTGCTAGAACACGTCTACCTAAATCATCCACGGGACATACCAGTTTTTTTTTCCCAAGGCTTTACTGAAAATCAAGAAAAAAAGCTGATAGCCAGGGAAAATTTTGAACTTTCTTTCTATAGAACCCTTAAAATCCTTCCCTGATAGGTTGTCATTACGTGTCAAGGAAGCATTGATTTTACTTTTGTCTGTCCAAACACAAAGCACAAAACAAAGTGTTCATGGCAAGAAATTGTCTTAGAGCAAAAGCAGGTGGAAGTGAGGGCTGTGAGGGGACAGAGCTCGTTGTCTTGACGATGGCGGGAGAGGGGGCCCTGGACAGGCACGGAATCTAGGACCTCTGGTCCATTCCATCACTGAAAAATAATAAACCTGGACAAACTGTTGAGACGGCCGTTTTACAGACGGGAGCACAGCAGCAGAGACTGGGGAACTCGGCCAGGCTCTCCCAGTTTCACGCTTCTCATCGGTAAACGGGCTGCCCCGACAGTCTGCCAGGTTTATTGTTTAGGTTAAAATAGATAATACACACAAATCGCATCGCCCGGCATTGGTGTGTATTAGACAATAAAAATTTCCTTCGTTACCATTTAATCAATCCATTATAAAATATAACAAGAAACCTAGATGTTGGGGTGGATTATGGAAATAGCTGGTTTTTCAATCGTCTGCAAATCCACAAAGAAGTAAGTCCCAAGTTTGTGAAGAGGGGCATAGGGAAGCGAGACCGACTGTCCTGTTTCCTTTGACCCGCACTTTCCACCTTACCCACCTTACGGCTGTTCGTCACCCTCAGAAGCTAATCAAAAGCAAGAACTTTCTGTGCAAAAGCAGCTCATTTGGTGAAAAATTAAGTACCCTGTACTTAAAAGCTTCACATTATGAAATAGTATTTGAGACAACGGGAGGAACACAGTGGGCGAATTATTATTAATAAATTATTATGAAATTTCACTTGACCAGGTTTCATGCTCTAAAACAAAAAAAAAAAAAAACTACATTCTTATTTGGTTCATGCAGTTATAGGAAGACATTTCTTGTAACACCCCATTTAGAGTAAAGGTTTTCATATATGTTATGCACATTGTCCTTGTCAGTGGCCGATTGGTCTGTAAGTAAGGGACAAATCAAACCAGTTTTGCAAGAGAGATGCTTTTATTCAGGCAAGTAACCGGGCCAGGGTGCTTTGAGAGGTGGAGCGGCAATGCCTGGACTGAGCGTTTCTGTCTTCCACCTTTTTTGGGGTGGGGTTGAGGAACAGTGGAATAAAAATTAAGAATTCAGATTATCCCAGCCTCTGTTCTCTTTTCTTTGGGTGGAGAAGGACAGCAGAGGTCATTACGGACAGCCACCCCCAGGGGACCTACATTGCTGGAATGGAGAGAGAAGAGTTTAAGTAATAAACTGCATTCTAGAATAGACAAAACAATAATTATCTTCTAAATATAATTTATGTCATTCTCATCCAGAAAAGCCACCAAACCAAATATTGTGTAGTTATGATAAATAAAAAAAAATTAAATTATAATATGCCTACAAAATAAGATCCATAATGTATTTGAGATTTTGTAATTGAACTTAAAGAAAGGGGACCAAATACTTAAGATTAAGGGAAATGTTCAAATTTGTCTCAACAACCCTCCATCATTTATTCTTGGTGTTTCAACTCTTATCCTTGAAGTTCTTGGTGCTTTGGAGTTTTGCAGTAACAATCTTCTTTATCTAGTGGATAAATCAATAACAAATCACTTATTCCTTAGTACCTGAGAAACAAAGCCCACAGATGCCCTAATGTGCTTTTTGGTGTACCAGATTAAAGTGCGTCCACAATAAATCATCCCTGACTCTTCTCTCTGAATCCTGAAAGGGCCAATGCCCTAGGTGTACTGTAAACGTTTCTCTTCTCGAGTGGCTCTCTGGGGTAAATGCTTTCTGTCCTCAAACAGGCCACCACCGTAACCCCTCCTTTGTCACATAGCCTCATAGTGTCTATATTTGGAAAATAATGCTAAAAACCCCAGCTTTGAGGAATGGAGGAAAATAGAACAAAATAAACTAAACTATTTAGCCAATGATTGAACTGGAATTTAATGATAATGACGTTTACTGAATTAGAAGTTCTACCAAAATTTAAGTATGCCTATAACGGGTTGAATTGTGTCCCACCAAAAAGATATATCGGAGCCCCAACTCCCAGCCCCTCAGAGGTGACCTTCCTTTGAGACAAGGGTCTTGCAGAGGCAAACACGCTAGAATGACAGCGTTGGGGTGAACTCCGGCCCAGCACAACCAGGGTTCTCATAGAAGGTGGAAATGCAGACAGAGACGGGCAGGTGCTTGAGGGAAGGTGTTGGGAAGAGACAGGAAAAGACACTGTGTACACACCAAGGGGCAAGGTCAGTACTGAGTCTCCCTTCAGAGTCCTGGAAGGAGCCAACCCTGTGTCACCTCGATCTTGCAAGTCCAGCTCCCAGACCTGGAGGAAGTAAGCTCCTGTTGTTTAAGTCCTTCAGCCACGGCAGCCCCAGGAAACCAATGAAAAGCCCTAAATTAGTAAGACATCCTTAACTAGTACATAAATACAAAATGCCTGGATAAATCCTGTTACCTGGAAACTCTGATGCTTTCCTAAATTTTACCAAACCACAGAGAGCTTCTATTTTGACAATTTTTTCATATAATAAGATATATAGCATTTTCCCATATGAAAGGATTACCATGTATACAATAGAATTTTAACACACTTACTGCCACACCAGAAAAAAAAAATTTTCTTTTCCTCGGGGCCATGGTGTTTTATTATGAAAATAGAGTAAACACTCAGGGAAAAAAAGTGTCTTTCTTAATTTAATGAAAAATTTGTTTTCTAATTGTTTTCTGTGTGTGAATCATATGCAATTTGAAAAATAGTACACACGGCTCCCAAGGTGAAGAGACGTGTGAGTTACACAAGGCCCCGGGCTCAAAACCATTGCGAGTTAAATACAACTCACAGGGCCATTAATGTGTTAAAACACCTGAAGTCGTAGAGGACAAAGTCAAGAGTGCAAAACCACCACAAATATCATGGTCTGAGGATTCCAACAGCTCCTTTTTTATGAAAATTTTTGTCTTTTATGCATATGTTTTCTTAAATTGCTACAAGAATGCAAATTAAACCATGTTTAATGTTTCCATTTGCTTCCTTCAGCAGCGCCATTTCTCAGGTTTATCTCTTGCAGCATGAGGGCTCTGTTGTCTTACTAACTTTCCTCTTGCATTGCAGGGTCTAGAGCCCGTTTCCTCGGCCCAGACGAGAGTCCCATCGCCCTGCCGGGGATCCTGGGGACTGTCCAGGACAGTGAAGGCCACGTGGCTCAGGTAGGGTTTCCTGTTTTGCAGAATGGACGGATAAACTTCACCCTGGCTTTGGAAGCACCTGCTGTTCCTTTGTGGTTCCCAAATATTTCTTTCCTGGACACTGCTGTGGCTTTGAGCTTGTCCACACCTCTGCTCTCACCCTGGGGTCTCCGTTCGCAGCCCCCTGCATCAAATCCCCAGCACTCGATGGCTCTGTCTCCCTCTCTCCGTTCATATGCATGTATATGTGTGTGTGCATAAAATAATAAATTATGCATGTAACTGCGCATATGTAAATTCATTGTTATTCCCGAATTACATAAAGAGAATAAAATAACGTGCAATCTAATTATACGGATTAAAATTTCACAAGATTTACTTCCCCACTGCCATGACATTTTGTGGGGAGGACAGGCAGTGCACCTGAGCCCTCAGCATCCTATTGGACCACCGGGCCAGACTCCAAAGTGTGATCTCCGCACGGCTGCAACTCCTGTAAGGACGGGCCACAGCTCGGGGGCAACAGTCCCTTACGCTCCACCTCGCAGGAGACAGTACTGACAAGGGCTTCGTTGGGGGGAAAGGGTTTAGTTGCGGGTTCGAAGCAGTAACTCCCTTCCCTGCGCTCGCACACCCGAGACCGTGTGTCAGCTCCCGGGCACACGCAGCGGCATCCTGCAGCCACAGCCCAGCCCTGCCTGGGCTCGAGCCCTGCCTCTGCTGGAGCCCTGTTACGGCAGGGCCCCACGCTGGGAGAGCCCCCGAAGAATGTACCTCTCAGTAACACCCCACTGTGGGGAATGAAGGACTGATGCAGCCACCACATGGGTGAACCTCGAAAACACCGAGTTCAGGGAGAGACGCCCCTCACCAAGGGCCGCGCATGGCGTGATCCCATGCACGTGACATGTCCCGCTCAGGCACAGCCACAGAGTCAGAGTGTAGATTAAAGTGGCGACCGGGGGCTGGGGGAGGGGAGCATCAGGTGGGGCGAGGAGTGGCACCCAATGGCACAGGGTTATTTTTGGGAAACTCTTGGCGTCATACAGCGCTGATAGTTGCCTGATCTCGTAAATATACCAACACCCACTGAGTTGTACACTTTAACCCTTTGCACTCGGGTGTCGAGTGTGACTCGACACGGTGAGCATCGGTAGCAGCTCGTATGTCAGGCCGCACCCCACACGTAGTTTCACCTCGGCGGGAAGGGGGATTTTTGTCCATTTTTCCAGTATCTTTTCTTATTTTCATTAGCATGAAAGGACAAGTAAAATGCAAATGCAGAGATGGTACACTAACTCCCAGGGGTAGGTTATTATCCACTAACTTAGAGCAACGTTCAGATGGAAAGCTCCATACAATCACACCTCACCCTAACAAAAAACACAAAGCTTGTGTTGTTTGTTCTAACAGAAAAATCAAAGGAGGAAGAAGAGAGACGATTTACATTTGCGAAACATGTGAATGTAAACCAGGTCTTCGTGTGGGTGAATGTTTCAAAAACTATCATACCATGAAAAATTATAGAGATTAAAATTACCCTTTGAACGTATCAATAATTTGAAACATAAAAAAATCCAAATAAATACATTTGTATGAAAAGAAACTCCAGTTTTCTATTCTACTGCCGCGCTTTGTAAAATCTGGGGTATTTAATAAATTAAATCCCAAGTAGAATAAAGGAATCGAGAAAAAAAGCAAGCGAGTGCAAAGGGTTAAAAGGGTGCGTTTCATGGTGTATGAATCATGTTCAAATAAAACAAGGACCTCTTTGCCCGTGGGCACGCAGTCCTGGGGGACGATTCTACCGCTCCCAGGAGCTCTCGTCAGCCTCGGGCCACCTCTGCGCGGGGTCAGGTGCGCCTGGCACACGTAAGGCGGCGGGAGCTCTCCTGGGCTTCTCATGTCGCGCTCAGGGAGGCTGCGACTTGTTGCCTCACAGGCCTGGGACCGGCACCCATCCCTGCAGGGCGTGGCCCTACTTCCTCTCCTCACGCCCTCCACTGCTAAACTGGTTCCTTAAAGCCGGTCGTGGCAGCAAACTGGGAAAAATCGGCGTGATTAACTTCCTTTTGGAAGGTGAAAGCGTACAGCTTAGGTCGAGAAGTAAGTGGGTGCGTGGATGGAGTTACTCAGAGTTTCCGCGCGAAGCATTGCAGAGAACACCAGGTGCGGGAAGGCAGCGGGAGAAACAGGTATGGCCGCTGCAGTGGCATCAACCCCTTTCTGAAGACAAAGGGCTCTCGGAGACTAAGCAGCACCCATTGTATTCCAAGCACTTTGATGGGACCAACCTCCGCTCACCTGCAGGGGAATCAAACTTCTCACCGTCGGCCGGGCGCGGTGGCTCACGCCTGTAATCCTAGCTCTCTGGGAGGCCGAGGTGGGCGGATCGTTTGAGCTCAGGAGTTCGAGACCAGCCTGAGCTAGAGCGAGACCCCATCTCTACTATAAATAGAAAGAAATTAATTGGCCAACTAATATATATAGACAAAATTAGCTGTGCATGGTGGCACATGCCTGTAGTCCCAGCTACTCGGGAGGCTGAGGCAGGAGGATCGCTTGAGCCCAGGAATTTGAGGTTGCTGTGAGCGAGGCTGACGCCACGGCACTCACTCTAGCCTGGGCAATAAAGTGAGACTCTGTCTCAAAAAAAAAAAAAAACTTCTCACTGTTCACACGGCTCTCGCCCTCTTTGGCGACGGTTTTGGTCGCCGGGGACGCCTGTCGAACGGTGCAGCTCAGCGCTCCTCGCCACACCCCGTACCACTGGGCGCTCGAAATGCGTCTCCGCAGTGACGCGACGCCACGAACCGCTTCTGCATATGCGGCTCGTTCGTGCTCGTGAATTACCTGGATCAGGACTCTGTCCTGGTCAACGGCTTGTGACGCGCAAGTGGCCACGCTCTGGAACCCTAAATATCCCCAAACTTGTTTTTGCAGATACACGTGAACTCACGTCAAGGAAACAGAGCTTTCATTACAGATACCGAACTGTTTTCTGAGATCTTGCTTGAAACGCAGTGGTGACCAAAAAGGATTTGGGCATCACTCTGGACTGGTGAAAACCCCTCACAGGGAACGTGGGGTTGAAACCGAGAAGGGATCATTAAAAATCCTTACTCCTGTCTGAACAACCTGTTCAGCTGGTTGCACAAACAGCCTTGAGCTAGAAACACAGTCTGGGAGATGGGGGTGACTTCAGCCGCCCACTGCAGAGTGTGGGGCAAATGCGGAAGAGTTTTGCACCTTAAATATCAGAGTTGGAATGGTCCGTCCGTTCTGTGGCATCCAGACCAGGACCTGCAGTTGTTCTCTGCTCCTCTCCCGTAAACACGGTCATACCTGGAAGCTGACACGATCCAGGTGTGGGTTGGAGGGTATCGGTTTCGGTTTGTCTTGCATCTCATCATCTAGAACATAATTGTCATGTGTACTAAAACATAAACTTTATTCTCTCCATGGGTTTTTACTAAATATGCTATAGAAGAAGAGGCTGCTGGCAGCTTTTTCATCACTGGTTATGGTGGAGCTAAACACCTGATTATTTTTGTATTTAGTGCTTGTCCTATGAGGCGTGTGGCTCAATGGTAAATATATACAGCCATTTAGAAATTCTGTGTTCCCTGAAACCTTTGTTATTCTTAGGAGGATCACTTCAAATTTGCTTTGTAATGCTTTTCAGGCATCAAGTGCTTTTAATTTCACATAACCACGTTTCCCAGCTCCTTCACTGTTATTAAAGATATTAATTTCACGAGAACTTAGAAGCCAGACAATATTTTTCCAAGCAGCTCCTAGATATCACCCTGACATAAGATTGGCGTTACCCTAGCAAGTACTTGCCAGATGGATTTCAGACAAGAAACAGCAAACAAAACTATGAAATGGTATTTGGAAAGAAGTAAGATTTTTAAAGCACGTGTTTTTTTTTTTTTTTTTCCTTTTACTGCCTCTGAACTTGAAATTTAAAACATACAATCATATTAAGGGATAACCGTCTTCCCTTGGAAAGGACAATGGCTGTAGAATCAGAAACTCTGCAGTGGGACCAAAACCCCGTCCCGCACAGTGTTGTGGCTGTGGTTCGGCTTCAGTACACATTGTGTGTCTTTGCCACTTTTGTCGAAAGTCAGTGGACCGTGAACGGGTGAGTTCATTTCTGGGCTGTCTATTCTGTTTCTTTGCTCCATGTGTCTGTTTATGCCAGAACCAAGCTGCTGCTTACGGGAGTTTTGTACAGTTTGAAATCAGGTAGTGAGATGTCTCCAGCTTTGCTCCTTTACGCTCAAGGTTGCCTTGGCTATTGGGTTTTCTGTGGTTGTATATGAATTTCAGGATTGTATTTCTGTTTCTATGAAAAATGACACTGTGGTTTTGATAGGGATTATATCGAATATGTAGATCACTTTGGGTAGTACGAACCTTTCAACACTGTTAGGCTTTTTGAGATCTATTACACAACATAGTGACTATAGATAATAATGTAGTATTGCATATGGCAAAATTGCTAAGACAATATATTTCAAATGTTGTCACAGTAAAAGATGATAAGTATTTGAGGTGATGGATATGTTAATTAGTTTGATTTAGTCATTCCACATGGTATAGATATTCCATAACATAACTTCACACCTTGTAAATGCATACAATTATAATTTGTCAATTTACAATAAAAATAGTCATTTAACATGTCTGGGTAAAACCTTCTTAGTTAAATTCCTAGAAATGAAAAGGAGTGACATTACTACCTGAGTAAGAGAAATCCTTCTGTAAGTCAAGCAGCTTTTGTTCCTTTGTTTTCAACAAATTGAAGGAGGATATAAATTATGAGTTGGCATGTCATCAACTGACAACAAATGGCTTTGATGATCCATCATTACATGATTTTCTCAAAGAATTTGGTGATATTGCCACAATAAACTTCTGCTCTTGTCATCTAAAAAAAGAGACAAACACAGCCAATGCAACTTTGACTTTTAATAGACAGTTAAAACATTAGTTATTGATGTAAATAATCCCTCTTCTCTTAAAATTTAATAATTTTGAAAATCACAAAGACCTTCCCTTCGCCATTTCTATTTTGTGAGAAAGAAACGTCAGGGTGGAAATTGTGAGCAGTGAAGCACAAGCCTGTGTGATTCCTCTTGAGTATTCATACGCTTACTTTGCACTGAAGGAAGAAGAATCGTGAAACTATTCCCATGTGGAAAGAGCGAAAGCAAACTGCGTGTGCAGCAGCCATGCGTGTGGTCAGGCGTGGGCGTACGTAGAACTGCTAATCCTGTGGCAAACACTCCCCGCCCCGAACTTCGGCTTAGGAAATAGTGAGCGCTCCACACGCTCCCAGACTCCTAGAGAATCTGTTTAGCACTATAAGAATGAACAGTTAGTTGAAGGATTTAAGGGGATTCAACACCTGGAATGTCCCCAGTGTGCCAGGACTTTCAACCCCGCACCCCTGCCCGGAGGGTCGCTGCCCGTCCAGCGAGGCTGCGCGCTTGGCCGCTGGCCCCCGGCGGGCTGCGCGCAAACCCTCGCTCTCCTCTGCGCCCACAGTGAGGTTTCCTCGGCTGCCTTCCCGGACTCTGGAGACCATCTGTACGGATTAACTGAGACAACGGACATCTGATCTTTGCTTACTTTCTTTAAGAGGGGGGATTTTACATATGTAATACACACACACACACACACACACACACCATCTTTTGGAAAAAAAAGAAAAGGCACATTGTAGCTAGCTTGGTCAATAGCAGTTGTTACAATGTCAAGCCCATGCAATTTGCTTCCAAATCTCACCCCACTGGTTCCCCGTGAGGTGCACGGTCGGTCCGTGGTGGGACAGCTCGTTTACTTATTTCAGCTGAGACGAGAAATTCCGCATCTCTCACGCCTGCAATTTGGAAACCTATAACCGAACCAAATTTGCATTTCCGACCTTGAAGTCTCTTATTTTTACATAAAGGCCAACTATCCTCATGCCTCCTGATCTCCAGAGCTCTAGTCCTCCTCCCCCACGTGGCGGATTAGGCATTTCTGGAAAATCGCAAATAGTTCCTAAGCAAGAATGTCGTTTTCTCTAAGATGATGTAGGAAAGAAAACTTTCTGCTCAGTTTTCCTTCATGAAAAAGGTGCTTTCTCCTTTAAAAAACAAAACACTCTAATGATTGTCACAGTATGAGAGTGACTCAAAGAGTGAGACATGTCCTGGATCCATAACCACGTGATGACCCTGCCTGTCCTGGCTGGACCCAGGGCCCCTCCCCACCCCTGGGCTCCTCGAGACACTTCTCACCCTGAATTCCTTACCTGGTGCCATCATGGGGTAGAAGGTATGGAGAGCTACTTCTGAACAAGGAAACTCTGAGAAAATTAAAAGTTTAAGGGTTATAGTAATAATAGTCCTATGAATTGTAATAACAGTTTCCTTGTGAGAAACGTGATGTATTATTACATTGAATGATTTTAACCCTCCACGTGTTTAAAATAATATTTAAGGTTGGCCATAGATATATATAACTTCAAAGACTTGTTAAATACTTTGACTTTTAAAAATGCAAATTTTTACACATTTCATGGGGTATAAACTAGTCAATGATGTAATATGTATATATATATATATATATATATGCATCAGATGAATTTTCCTATAAGAAAAAGAAGCTAGGATATAACTATGCTTTGGTTTAAATGAGTCTACCAAACTTTAAACTTAATTTTGTTGACATTATGAGAGACAACTCAAGATTGTGTTTTTTTAAACCCTCATTTCAGAATTAAGAGACTCTTTCTGTCTTTGGCACTTCCCATCTCTGATGCCCGGTTTGCTCATCTGAGAAACTTCTATCTCACTGTCAGTTCCTTGTGAGGTTCGGTGAGCTGGCATGGGGGTGGGACAGTGGGTGGCACAGCAGGTGGCACTTGAGCTTTCTTCCTCCCAGCAGGGCAGTGGCTGGCAGATGCTCGGGCCTTGCTAAGTGAGAAGAGCCCAGCGTGCACTTGACACGTTTCTACTCCGGTCCCTGTTCCCACCACTTTCCTCTTTCAGTCAACAGAGCTCAGAGACCAAGTGCTTGAGCTGAGGTTGTCTCGAGGCTCCTGGGCAGGGCTTCCCCTGAAACACCCTCCTGGGTGTCCTGGCCACCTCTGGGCTCATTACCCTGCAGAGGACCCTCTGACAGTGTCCGAAACCTAGTGCATTTTGTGTCCTGCCTAGGGCTAGCTGACGACCCTAATACTCCTGACACAATGTTTTCGTGCAGGACA